>NQII01001261.1:572085-602811 GCA_002778355.1 Clitarchus hookeri
GAGACAGTCCTTTCTCCCATTCTGTAACTATAAGCAATGCTCCGATACGAGTTACCGCTCGCGACAAATCTGTAAAGAGACAAAAATACATGTATTATATTTGATATAGTCGTCATTATTAATGATGACTAATTTTATTGCAGGAAGTGAAGCCAAGAAATCTTGGGTAAAAACTGAGAAACAATCACCGAGATGCGCTTCGTCGACAGAAAATTTCTAAACCAAAAAGTGGATCAGGGGCTGTTAATATAAAGTCATGGCGCTTTCAAGAAAATATGGCGTTTGTAATCCCGTATATGGCAAATAGGCCAAGTAACACCAATGTTAATGAAGACATACTAAATGACGAATCATCTCATAGTAATTCAAATACTATAGAAAATGACATTGAAAAAAATGTTAATGATACGGATATTCATGAATCAGGAGTTGAAGAAACTGATGAAACCCCTGAATCACAATCTACTGGTACAGCAGCTGATCAAGGAAATAAAAGACGACGCAAAAAGAACACTAATGCCTTACTAATTAAATCGATTGAGGACCATGAACGTAGAGCAGCTAAAAGACAGCAAGAACGGGACCGCTTAACTAATACCAAAAATGATTTCACCATAAGCAATGTTAAAAATGATCCACTTTTTCATTTTTTTATTAGTATGTATGAGACTACGAAAAGATTGCCGCCACTATCTCAACACAATATTAAAACAAACATATTTTCATTGGTGTCCCAAGAAGAATCTAATAACTTGGTGGAATATTTGCCTCGTCCACATTCTTCCTATTCACAGAACAGTGATGCAAGATCATATTATTCATCATATACGCCTTCTCCTGCAGAACAACAGCCACATAGTGATGCAGGAACATATTATACGTCTACTCCTATAGAACAACAGCCACAGGAAGATGGAACACCAAATATTATAATCACTCGGGATAATGAACTGAACTTGGTACAACTTGACAGTTCTGGAAATATGTTTGCGCACTCGTCAAACTCTTTAAATTAAATTTATAAAATATTATTGTGCTTTGAATAGTTCCATTTCATTTGTAATTGTTTACCTACATAATAAACTTACCTTAAGAAAACGGCCAATTTTTCTTCAGTACTAATTCGTTCATGACCACCATATCCTTGATCTTCTAAATCTGAAGCAATCATCGCATGTAATTCTTTAAAATCGTCCCTATTCATTCTAAAATAATTGTTAAATTTGTCGTCTGAAAACTTGGAAGTTAATTTGAATTCTCCATGTGTTTTCCTTTTCGACATGTAAGAGCTCTTCCATATTTTTTTTTCGGATGATTTCCTTATTAACAATAATCTATTTAAAAACTCGTTATCACTGTCGGATTCTGAACTTAAATCAATTGCGTCCATCTTGTTTCGTTTTCGTCTACGGAATGGCAGAAGAGACACTGACTGATGTACGACTCGTGAAAGCAATTGCGGACACACACGTGTCCACCAATGTCAATGCGACGTTGGCGCAGTATCGTGAACGAGTGCGAGTGTGGGCATGTGCGGCGGGGCTTAGACTTCATTGTGGTAAGTCATGTAACGATTCAGTACCAGGACTAACATTGGTTGAAATGGAGATGGCACACATTTCCGGATGAATGGCATGGTCCTGAACTGGAAACGGCATCTGCCTGTTGTGGTGAATGAAGTTTTATGGCAGTCAACTTTCTTCACTAGTATTCACCAACTGTACCATATTTAACAAAAAAATGATTAAACATAAAAATTAAAAAATATTATTAAGTGTTAAGTTAATAAAATTAATTTTTTTAAATTTCGATTGGGGGTATTATTTTATTTCATTGATTTTAAGTGATAATTATCTCAGTGAATTCCATTCATTTTAACTTATTGAGGCCTTCACATTTTTCCGGCCTCGCAGCCTCACAAAATATGCTTCAGCCAAGTTGTCATCGAATTTCTGTTCAGTTTAACTGCACACTCCAGGATGTGTATCTTAACACGCCACATTTTTTTGTGTCGGCATCACATCTGGCTGCAAGCCTTGTTTTTATTTTGCCACGTCCTTCAAGAGCTTTAGTTTTTCACCCTGCGTAATCTCTTTTCATGCTGTTACTAGGTGTGAAAGGAATCAAAAGCTGCAGTTTGGGTAAGCTGATGCCATCTAGCGGCAACCACCAAAGCTCAGTTGATGCTTGTCTCAAGCGTTCACCTCGTATCAACCAGCAGTTTTCATCCCGCTGGCTAGCTGTGAACATCTGACATAACGACGTGCAACTCTAGGCTGCACTTATAATCAAGATGTAGTTTCGTGGAAGTTCGTTTCACTTATCATGTAGTTTAGATGTGCTACGACGCAGTTTAGTGCTGGTAGGCTACGATAGTGTAGTTTTCAACCTCTGTTATGGAGGTCACAGTTCCGCAGTCTTATCTCGCTGTATCACTGTTATCTGAGTACCAGTTCGTACCAACCTGTAGTATGGGAAGACTACTTCGCAGTCTAACCTGGTACCTATGACGGGGTACTCGAGATACCGAAGAAAGACATGGTGTTCCTGCTTTCTCCTCTCCACCAGCCATCTCCATTTTGATTCAACCCACAAATTGTGAACTATCCACAGTTTGAATTTTCAACAGTTTGTGAAATTTAAAATAAAAAACTATCAAATTTTAAAAGCAAGAATTTGTTCATCACATACCTGGCGTACTTAATATTTTATGTTTACTAAAAGATAAATGTCCTGGCATTTAAATACACATATACCACAAATCTTATTTGTTAGGGGCCTCCTTTTTTCTGCTATTATACAAGTTTTCATAATATCATTCATATACACTTTCTTATGCCAGCAAAAGGGAAGAGGGACGAGATCTGGGCGGCTCTTAACATCGAGGTCTTGAGAGCCGATGAGGGTGAAGCGAGGTAACTATGGAGCAGCGCCAGAATGCAAGGGTGGGGGAAACGAGAGATCCCCAAAAAAACCCACCGACCAGCGGCATCGTTCGGCTCCCACATGCGAAAATCCAGGGTTGGCCCTGCCGGGAATCAAACCCGGTTCACTTTGGTGGGAGGTGAGTAGTCTAACCACTACACCACTACGGCTCCGTGTGCCAGCAAAGATGTAATGTTTACTGTTTTTTATTTAAAATATATGAAAGTTTAATCCAAGTTCTTCTCGTGGAATTATTTACTTTACTTCCCTCTGGATCATGTAATAAATATTAATAGCCTTGTTATCATTCATTAATTACTGTTGGCTTTTTGTATCTCGGACACATATGTATAGAACACACTATTTCTTTTTGGTAGCAGACTAACAACCAAAGCAAGGCCATACAGTATCTGTTACAGAGGTCAAGTAATGGCATGACATTGGTGCAGCCAAGGCTGTTGAGAGTGTTCTTGATATTGATGAATGGTGGTGGAGAATTTTGAGTGATGAGAGATTCAAAGGCCGAAAATCTGTGCAGAATCTCCTAGAAGTGTATTTATTTGAAGCTAGAGCGACTGAGCCAACAGACAGTCCATATAATTCAACAGTCATGTCTTCGTCCAGCATTTCCTGTACATGTTCATTTATTATCTGGCACGGAACCGTGTACACAGGCTTATCGTGGATGAGTGTAATACTGTGTCCCACCACATTGGTAGGGTGTAATGAATAAGCAACAGTAAAAATGTTGCGACCCTCAATATGCAATTGTGTAATGCATCGTGGAACCTGGGCAGCACAGCATGGTCAAGCTCACCCAGCGTGCAATCAGTAGAAACACTGTCTGGCACTTGTTCTTTCTGAAGTTGATTTGTAGTGCAGCTGGTTACACCGCAGAGTTCCTATTGGTCAGCCATGGTACGCATAGTATAGGGTCTTCCTTCTCTGGGAATGTTTTACACAAAATCAGAAGTGACAGATTCAATAGCTCAGATGCGAATGGTAATTTATACTTTTACCAACTGCTTCATCAGTATGTGCTAACTGCATTTTTTAAGTACTAAGTTTAATTTTGCTAATGTCAATAAGGTTAATGTGGACAAAGTTATGAGAAGCAGTGGTGTTTATGAGAGAAGGCCATAGTTGGTTATTTAGAAGCACTGGTATTTGATCACTTTATTGGCAGTACTTCAGATATGTGATAGTAAACTCCGAGTTTTGTGGAGTTTGTTCGGAAGAGTTACATTTTTCCTGGAGGCAGGTGGTGTCCGACTGCATTACCCCACAACATCATTTTACAGAGGTGACTTGGAATTATGTGATTTTCTAGAATTCTTGTTAAGTTAAGACACTCATTATACCAGTGCAGTTTCTGATGTCACTGTTAAAGGCATTCATAAGTGGCAGTACACATCCTGAATGCAGTTTAACCAGCGCATGTAGTTCACTGCTGTGCAGAGCATTATCAGGTGGCTCGGCACTGGTTTTATTGAATTTCAAAGTTTTGTCCGAATGGGGAGGTTCAGAAGATTTTGTAACAGAGTTGTTCTAAGAAAAATTTTTCTCCTTGAACTAGTGCAGAAATACGGGTTCACAGACACAATGCAGTAAATATGAAATCTGCTCCATTATTCAAGAGTGTGTCAGAAGATATCGACCAGATACTGGATGTGTGGTGCTACAACTCCAAGTACTTCGTGGTAGACATACGGGGATGCTATATTTGCACCATGTAACTTTCTGCAATCCAAAAATAGCATCACAATCATCAAGTTCTTGCTGTTTTAACATCACACAGCTGTGAGCTTGGATAAATAAAAAGCTCCTGGAAAAAACACTTAAAGGATTGTCTAAATTCTTCACATATTTTGTATGTTAAGATATTACACAGAAAACACTGGTTTACATCACCACCACTCCAACAGTCGCCGATGCAGTTTGGGCATTCTTCCTTTTGTGTAACACAGCATTGAAGCCTGTTGGTGCAATTGTGGAGAAATGTGGCAGGATTTTGTGTTGGTAGGCGTGCAAATGGAAGCAGACAGGAGTAGAGGCAGTCACTGCTCTAGACAAAGATGTTATGATGCAGTGCAGTCCCATTGACATGTAGAGAAGAGGGGTGCAGGAGTTGAGAATCAGCTGTGCATGCTGCCAGGTGGGCATGGCAGAGGTAGCAAGTTGAATTGTGTATACAACCAACACACGCAGTGCTCTCGCAGCAGATGGCTTGTTGATACGGTTCAGGTTGTGGCGGCAGCTGAGAAATATACTTGTGGACGAGATTGTACTGGCTAGCATCGCACTGATGGGATGTCGTGGCCTCGGAAGCAGGGAAAAGGTAATTTTACTTGTGTGCTGTAAGTTTTCTGACACAGGCCAACTCGAAACCCAGTAAACATGGTAATCAATCTTGATGATGATGTGTCTGTGATAACTTACGGGATTAGGTTTCCACAGGAGATAATTAATGCATCCATGAAGCAGTCGCATATTAAATAAAAACACCGACATTAGGTTATTGTATTTTTACTCATTATAAACAAACCTCTCGTCTGAGGCACTTACACTGTGCAACAGTTAGGGTCTTTCAGCAGTCTGCGCAGAACTAAAACAAGTGACATGGACTTATGCAAAGGTAATTAAAGGTAGTTAAGTCCCCGGCACAGAAGTGGGTGTGGTTGGGGCAGAACTGTTCCTGGAAGAAAAAGGAACAACAAAACATTAAATTCTGGTAAAAATTATTAAAGACTATTGTAAAATACTTGATTAAAAGTTGCAGGTCTTGGAACAGCTTGGACACACATCCAACCCCCAATGTGCTCGAAGCCAGTCTAAATAACGTGGCATAGACAGGTTCGCACCAAGTGTGAAATAAATATAATACTCATTTCAAAAGACAAAACAGTTACATTAGTGACCCTTGATAAGATGACATACAAAACCCTTTTCCATGAATTAGACAAACAAATAACACTAACAAAAAAATGTAAGTTAGAAAGGGAGTTCTGTAGCAACATATTTATTATTTCAAATGGAACTGTATTTCCGAGTCTGCTGCCTGTTGGATTGATATGAACATGTACAGAACAATAATGAAAACACTTTTTGTTTCCGAAATTTGGGAGTAGCCGCAGGGTGGCTCGTAATGGATAAGTCCACTTCTCCCCAAGCAGGGGTGTAAGTTAGATGAAACCTCCTTGATTTCAAAGTACAATATAAGAAAAACTATTAAATATAGAACCTTGCGGCTTGCACCATCCTGTAAAGCAACTCAAAAAGTTTTTTGTATAATTTTGTCTAAGTGAGTGCTGTTATTTAGTTTCAGGTGCGGAATAATTATCAAAAATGACTACATCACGAGAGAGACCCCAATGCGTGGTGTGGTATGCGGAAACATCATTACATTGGCTGTCCAAAGGAATTTCCGACGTGTTTGATAGGGTGCCACCAGACATAAAGACAATTAAGTTTCTAGCCACTGGGAGTGTAAACAGAAAATCAGGTTCTGGTAGGAAACGCACGCCTGATGAAACGGTAGAGGCTATCCGAGACGCCTTCCAGCAAAGCCCATCAAAATCCGTTCACAGAGCTGAACATCCCGCTCCCTACAGTTCACAAGGTGCTGCACAAACGACAACTTGTGCAAGCGCTGCAGCCAAACGACCGCCAACTATGCCAAAGGTTTGCTATTGAAATGCTGGACCGGATAAAGTATAACCCCAACTACCTGGGGAATGTTGTTTTCAGCGACAAAGTAACCTTTCACATAAGTGGGAAGGTTAATTGGCACAGTGTTTGCATCTAGGGTTCCGAAAACTCTCACAGTTTTCGGGAACATGTCAGGGACAGCGCAAAGTTGAATGTGTTTTATGCGCTAATGAAAGACAAAATTGTTGGACCTTTTTTCTTTATCGAGCGAACAATAACCGGAAGCATTTATCTGGACATGCTGGAGCAATTTGCTGTCCCTAAGCTTCAACCTCTGCAACCAAATGTGATCTCCCAGCAGGATGGTGCACCACCGCACTGGAGTTTACATGTTCGTGAGTTCTTGGACAGATCATTTCGACAGCAATGAATAGGACGAGATGGACCGACCCAGTGGCCACCGCGATCTCCAGACATAACCCCTCTAGAGTTATGTGAAAGACATTGTGTATGCCTCTCCTGTATGTGACATTGGTGATCTCCGCAGAAGAATTGTTGATGCAGTTGGTTCCATCACCCCAGACATGCTTGGGCGCACATGGGCCGAGATTGAGTATCGCTTAGACATTTTGAGAGCTACGAAAGGAGCACACATAGAAGTGCACCGATTTTTTGTGTAAAACTTCCTGAGTTGATTAACAGGATTTTGCAAACTGCAAGGTTCTATGTTGAATAGTTTCTTTAATATTGTACTTTGAAATCAGGGAGGTTTCATGTGGATTTTTTTTCCCTGCACATCCTACACACTCGCACTTTGCACATAACACATGCATGGGATAATAAACTCAGAAAGAAGAGTAACTCGTTTATAGGGAACGCTTTGTCCCCATCCATGCTGCATTCAATTCTCCGGTGGTATTGTTGGGGACTCTCCTAGACATGGTCAGCTGGTCCAAATTATCACGCCCTCAAAAGTTACCTCTTAAGGGCATGAAAGCCACTTTACTCTGGTGGTGCCATAAGGGTANCTCGTTTATAGGGAACGCTTTGTCCCCATCCATGCTGCATTCAATTCTCCGGTGGTATTGTTGGGGACTCTCCTAGACATGGTCAGCTGGTCCAAATTATCACGCCCTCAAAAGTTACCTCTTAAGGGCATGAAAGCCACTTTACTCTGGTGGTGCCATAAGGGTATGCTGGATGGGGTGCAATCCCAGCGTGCAGCATTGGCTCTGGAATCGAAAAGGGCGGCCGCCAGCATTCGGGGTATGGCGAGTCCTCAGTAGAGGGCACATCATAGCTACACAGTGGCAGCAAGACAAACACACTAAGGGAGGAGGGACACAGCATGTGTCAGCATTGAGACAAAATGTTTTTCAAATTTATGGCGGTTAATNAGTTGATTAACAGGATTTTGCAAACTGCAAGGTTCTATGTTGAATAGTTTCTTTAATATTGTACTTTGAAATCAGGGAGGTTTCATGTGGATTTTTTTTCCCTGCACATCCTACACACTCGCACTTTGCACATAACACATGCATGGGATAATAAACTCAGAAAGAAGAGTAACTCGTTTATAGGGAACGCTTTGTCCCCATCCATGCTGCATTCAATTCTCCGGTGGTATTGTTGGGGACTCTCCTAGACATGGTCAGCTGGTCCAAATTATCACGCCCTCAAAAGTTACCTCTTAAGGGCATGAAAGCCACTTTACTCTGGTGGTGCCATAAGGGTATGCTGGATGGGGTGCAATCCCAGCGTGCAGCATTGGCTCTGGAATCGAAAAGGGCGGCCGCCAGCATTCGGGGTGTGGCGAGTCCTCAGTAGAGGGCACATCATAGCTACACAGTGGCAGCAAGACAAACACACTAAGGGAGGAGGGACACAGCATGTGTCAGCATTGAGACAAAATGTTTTTCAAATTTATGGCGGTAAGTTTTCGTGGTGACACACTTTTGTTGCGATAAAAAGGAAACACTGGGCACACAAAAGGGTGAATTGGCAAATTCCATNTTTTCGTGGTGACACACTTTTGTTGCGATAAAAAGGAAACACTGGGCACACAAAAGGGTGAATTGGCAAATTCCATCACAGCAAACAGTTTGGCTAGTTCATAGTTCAAGTACACAGAGCACTTGAACATTGATGCACACATATGGGCCTCATGCAACATTATACAAGTATGCTGTTTGACCACCTGTGGTATGCTCCAATGCACCATTCGTGATTGACATCACCCAGTGTCTCATTCAATCGATGGGTTTCTGTCTCTCATCGACTGTAGTAGTCTACAGTTGTGCGAGCGTAGAAGGATCGGAATTTGTTTGTGGGCATGCTCACTTCGGGCACAGCTGTTCCACAATGCCAATGCCAGAAATGTTAGAACTTGAATTAGGTTGGCTGATAGAAAATGGAAAATACAGGACTTTTCCTCAAACTAAATGAAATTAGTAGATTTTGCATGTATTGTGCACATAAGTTCACACATAAGTTTTGAGTATAAGATCGTAGATTAACCACATGGACAGGTGTCGTATGTTAGGGAAAGATATCACCAGGGGCCAACTATACCTGCATTTCTAATGAATGCATTGCAAAATTTGCACCTGCAGTGAACAGTAATGGAATTAAATATGAACAAACAAGGAAGAAAGTGGGCATGTGATTGATGCAATAAAGAGAGAGGAATCTGTACTGGGCAGATACCTTGGCACAAACTGAATTGCTCTTGCCNGCATGTGATTGATGCAATAAAGAGAGAGGAATCTGTACTGGGCAGATACCTTGGCACAAACTGAATTGCTCTTGCCGTGCATGTGCAGTCTACACATGTAGCCTTCCACAACATGGCTGATGTGCTTCAGCAGTATAAATAAAATATATGTGNGTGCATGTGCAGTCTACACATGTAGCCTTCCACAACATGGCTGATGTGCTTCAGCAGTATAAATAAAATATATGTGTACAAGATTCAACTACTTTTCAGGGAACCATCTTCAGTAACATTTATACTGAATTTGTTGGAGGGGAGTTTGTTATGGGGCACAAAAGAGTGTTGTTTCACTAACTGTCGAAGAGATGAGATGAAGATTGGTGGTTACAACAAAAAAATGACCACAACATGCAACTTGAATATCGTTAGTAGTCTGCAAACATAACAAACTAAAAAAAACACCTGCCCTGTTCCTAAATATTCAACTTGAACACTCCACCCATTTCATTACATTGTGTAAAACTAAATGCTGTATAGACCTTTGTTTTCTTGCTTTTTTATCACGGTATTTAATATTGCATGACAAAAGAAAACCGAATAAAAACTAAGTTAAAACAATATTAGCTAAGTTACACTTCGAACACAGTCACCAACAGTATAAATGCTTATAATNAATAAAAACTAAGTTAAAACAATATTAGCTAAGTTACACTTCGAACACAGTCACCAACAGTATAAATGCTTATAATGTACCATGCCACATCTCTTATTTGCTAGCAAAATGATACAACTGTTTTACAAATAGTACTTCTACATAATATCAAATACACTAAGTCTCTAGTGTATTTGATATTATGTTCCAGTATTTAAATCTCCACTTCTTGTCTGCTGAAAATATGTAGATGTACATGTATGAATCACCAAAAAGCATACTTCATCAATTATTGAAACAGATGACATNTCTGCTGAAAATATGTAGATGTACATGTATGAATCACCAAAAAGCATACTTCATCAATTATTGAAACAGATGACATACTGCGCTCTTTAGATATGGACTAAGTAAAACGTGCACCATAGAGGAAGCTATGTACAGATGGCTGGGCGAGAAATCAGTAGCTGTTAGCCAGAGCAGAGAATACTTCCAAGGGCTACCAATGATGCCCGAACGACCATGTTACAAAATATCTTATTGGCTCCTGAAAATGGCTAAGGGGAAGTGTAGTTGCTAGGCACACAAGACTTGCAACCACTTTTGTCTTGTATATTTATTTCCACCTGTGATTATTGGTGCAAGTTCAGAGCAATTTTCGTTGTTCGGTGTTGCATCGGTGCAAATGTCAGGTTGTCATATTTAATTGACCCACAGGAAAATGACTAGGCTACACAAGACATAAAATAATGACTAAAGGAAATTGTCACAAAATTTTGACGACAGACAAAAGAAACATGGTTAGTAGGGTGGATCGTTATATGTATGAAATCTTTTTTTTTTTATCTTTTTCGTAATGGGCCAGTGCGGGAAAGATGTTCCATTGGCAATGCGTTTTACATACAAAATATTAATAAATAATACTGCCCCAAGCTATTTGATGTTTACAAAAACTTGAAATTCCGTGATTTTTAATCTCCTATTCCCAGACATAATTTCAGACCTAAATCAAACAAAAGTATTTGAAATTGCATAAGAAAGAATCTAATTTGACATATTACACGCTTTCTTTCCGATGTCTTGCATTGGGGAACCCCTGCAACCCCGTTAATCCCATGCGTACATAACCTCAAATACTACTCATTGAACTATTGTTTTGGTCGGACGCTTGTCAATTTTTTGTATTANTCCCATGCGTACATAACCTCAAATACTACTCATTGAACTATTGTTTTGGTCGGACGCTTGTCAATTTTTTGTATTAAGTTCGTTGAAATTCCTTGGTGTTTGTGATGGCAGTGTTACGGAGAGATGTTACATGTCCCATATTCTGTCATGCACGTGATTTACCTCTTAATACCTTACCAACATACGAGGACATTACGTTATATTATTTATGGGTTAGTCGCAATAAATCAAATCAATATAAAGATTAAGTGAGTGATACGTGTGCAGAAGTCTTAGAAAAAGTGACTGAAAGGTGGCAGCTTTCATCAATACCAACTATATGGAATCGTGCTGCCATGAAGAAAATAAAGGCATATCACGATAAGTATAGGAATTTGTTAAAGCCATAGAGTTCAAGGGAAGAAGTGAAAAGTTATAAGGATCAAATCAAGCGATTTGTGAATGATTCAAAGTGTCTTTTTGACATTCCAGCATGCAAATGCAAGTGTTTTGATTTGTGTTATTGAGAAAAACATCTCAAAGTATCAGCCAAGAAAAGAAAGAAAGATGACAATAGGTAATACTGATTTTAAAACGACCAGTAAAAATTACAGAAGCATTAGTCGCAAACGTAGATTTGAGGAATATAACGAAACAATTACCAGTTCTTCAACCTCAAAACAGCCTATGCCATTAACCAGCGACGCACAACGCCCGACACTTCGACCCCAAACGACAACACCGCAGGCACCACAACAACGAACGCAACAACCCCGGACTAAAAAAATTAATGACCTTAGTGCAATAGCCATAACTTTGGATAAATTTGGCGTTTCTGACAGAGCTGGAGCTGCCTTTGTTTCGGCAACACTCCAAAGTGTGGGGGTTATTTCGGAGGCAAATTTGTCCAATGTTGTGGACCGAAATAAAATTAGAAGAGCCCATGAGAAGCATAGGACCAGTTTGACCAATGCACCACTTAATTCGGAAGATCAAAATTTTGGATTATACTTCAATGGCCGCAAAGATAAAACGCTTCGTATGAGAGATTCCAGGAGAAGGATAATTATGGAAGAGCGTATAAGCTTAGTTAAANCCGCAAAGATAAAACGCTTCGTATGAGAGATTCCAGGAGAAGGATAATTATGGAAGAGCGTATAAGCTTAGTTAAAGAACCAGAGTCACTATGTATTGGCCATCTTTCATTAAACACCGGAAAAGCAGCAATAGTAAGTAAAAAAATAAANAAGAACCAGAGTCACTATGTATTGGCCATCTTTCATTAAACACCGGAAAAGCAGCAATAGTAAGTAAAAAAATAAAGGAGTTCTTAGACAGGAAAACCTTTGAATGCAATAAGCTTACTGTAATCGGATGTGATGGAACTGTTGTTAATACAGGTAGCCAAGGGGGTGTTATTCGAAAACTTGAAATAGAAATCGGAAAACCACTACAGTGGTGCATTTGCCAGTTACACGCCAATGAACTGCTNTTATTCGAAAACTTGAAATAGAAATCGGAAAACCACTACAGTGGTGCATTTGCCAGTTACACGCCAATGAACTGCTGTTTCGACACTTGTTCGAGAAACTTGATGGCTCTACTACTGGACCTAGAAGTTTTACAGGACCTATCCAAAAAGTTTTCAAGGTTTGCGAGGAGCTTCCAGTGGTTCCTCTTCAAACCATCCAGTGCACTCTACCTATCATAACAAACAGTAAGGAATTGAATACTGACCAACTGTACTTATACGAAATGTGTTAAGCTATAAATTCTGGATCGTGTTCCGTAAGTTTATCAAAGAAAAATCCTGGCAAAAGTGTACATTCCCGGTGGCTCACAACTGCTAACAGAATCCTTTGTTTGTATGTTTATTCCTCTGAGCCGACTACCAATTTGTTAATTTTAACAAATTTTATAATAAAAGTAAATGCCCCAATGTGCTGTTCCATCAAAACACAACCACTTTGCATTTATGGCGCTAGGTACTTACACAAGACCATTCAGCTTTCCAGGTATTGGGCATCTAGAGAATATTTTAATATCCATGTTGGCCGATGAAAGCGAGACATTATGAATTCTAGCCTTACGAAGATTACTGAAAGCACGGCGAGCCACACTTTTAAACATCCGAAAGTTTGCGCTGCCTAAATTTGATTTTCAATCCGAAAATTATCCAGACCTCATAAACTGGAATGAGACTATCCTAACTGAGTCTCCTCTTACGAAATTTATAAGCAATGAATTAATTTCACAGTGCATTGAAAATCCAAGGCTCATTGACAATAATTTTGTCCAGAATCAAAAAGTTTCCTTGACACACGCAAGATACTAAAAGATGCGTCAAAATCGTTACAGAAGCTTCAGCCGCTGTCTGTGGCCCTTTAAGACGAGATGGGTTCATTAAAACAAGGCTAGAATCTCAACAAATAATGCCCTTTTTAATACAAAAAGAGATTACAAAATTTTTTATTATTGTTTTTTTTAAAAGAAATCTCCTTCTCGTTGTGTTATATTTTGTGTAAAAAAAACTGTGTTTTTGGACTTAATTGTTATTCTAACATCTTCTATATGTTATAAAAAGTTAAATAAAAATATAGTTTTGGTCTTTAGATTAAGTAAAACGACCCTTAAACATACACTAGTTTTAGTGTTTAACAATCTTTCCAGTTCTTGGGGCAGTATAAAACAAAACAATTCGGTATATCTGTTATAACAGTGAGCCATTTGCGAAAAGATGGAAAATCAGATATTCCGAAAAAAAAAAAATTAATGATCCACCCTAATGACTAGGTATGAAGTGAGAAATTTAGGAATGGAATAGCCACACAGAAGTGTGATGTGAGTGAGTGAAGATATTTGGGCGGCTCTTAACATTGAGAGCCGATAAGGATGAAGCAAAGTAGTACGAAACAGTGCCGGAATGCAAGGGCGGAGAAAACTGGAGATCTCTGAGAAAACCGGCCGACCAGCTCCATCGACTGCCATGATTCCCACATGAGAAAATCCATAGGCGACACCACCAAGAACCGAACCTGGTTTGCCTTGGTGGGAGGCAAGTAGTCTAACCCCTACACCGCCATGGCCCTCACAGAGCGATGTACGACAGAAGACTGACTTCAGGATTAGGTCAAGTGGTTCTTACGGACACAGTATACTGTTGTGGGGGAAAGTAACCAAGAATGGTGAAGNGACTTCAGGATTAGGTCAAGTGGTTCTTACGGACACAGTATACTGTTGTGGGGGAAAGTAACCAAGAATGGTGAAGAGAATTATTGTGGAACTAATAGTAAGTATTTAAGGCCTGGCTGCTCAACATTAACTAACCAGGGTTTTATCAGAACAGTGATGAGCCCAGGAAAGATGGAANGTATTTAAGGCCTGGCTGCTCAACATTAACTAACCAGGGTTTTATCAGAACAGTGATGAGCCCAGGAAAGATGGAATGGTAGAGGAAAATCATCAGCACGAACTTCTTATCTGAGAGCAAAATATGTAATGACAGCTGAGGAAAACATAAATTTCCTCGTTGAATTTTTTTTGTGTTTTAATATCGAAATATATATTCCAATATCAAATGAGCAACATATGTTAGAATAAGTTATAGTAATTCTGGTCCATATATTTGTGGATTTGTTCTTGTGTGGTTCAGATGTGGCCATTCGAAGTGTTCTGAATGCCCTGTCATCTGGCAGCCATGCCAGTTCCAGTCTTTACTCAGCAGCGGACGTGACTACAGTCGGTTCACAACTGGAAGAAACTTTTGAAAATCAACCTTTGAAAAAACACCCTAGCCGTTAGCGACATGCGTATAACATCACAAACAGCGGCAAGCGCGGATACAGTTATGCCGTTAGGTTGCCAGCACAAAGAGAGGAAAAATAGTTCCAAAGTTTTAACGTAATTGTTAATTTATCGCTTATAAATGGGTTTCGAAAAGACTTGTATCTTATTATGCCAATTATTAATGAAATGATGCTAACGTATTTAGATTTCAATGTTTCTTGCATACTCACATGATCACGCTCAAGGTGAAAGTAGAGCGGCCATCTGTTTACAAACCTTCGTTCCGTGTGTTGTTGGCGAGATGTGGTCGCCCCACGTGCCAGAGAATTGGTGCGATTATCTTGTTTAACCTATAATAATTCATTTACTGGTTTTTTTTTTTTACTAATATCCTCTCTTTATTATATTTTGTTGTACTGATTCCTTTTGTTTCTGTAACCTGTATAAGAGATTACTCGTAGTGTGTTCTCACGTGTTTAATATTTTTTAAATTTATTTCAGGTTTGCTTAAAATTTTATTTACTGTATTTTACGTTGTGGTAGTTTTTGTGTGCAGTCATGAGTTCTAGCAAGGTGAAGAAAAGAAAAGTAACCACTCATCAACGCCAACAGGACATCATTAACCTCACCGAATCGTTGTATTCACTAATTAGGCGAGGGGAAATGAAACCCTGCAACGTCGCGGAAAGAGTGGCAGAAATGTTGAAACTCTCCAGATCTACAGTGCTAAGGTATGTTAAAATATATGTAGTATTAACCATTGTGTTTGCAAGTTGTGTGTGTTAAGGTCAATTATGTTGGCCTACGAAATGTGTTTACAAGAACATAAAGAAAATTGGTTAATAACTTGATAACGTTGTTGAACTTTGTCTACGTGTCTTTTTAACGTTTTATTTGGGTAATTATTAAGTTTAGGAGCATTTCTAAAAAATAACAATAATTCACGGGAAATGATATTTTCCACTCTATTAATGATGCAGAACACGAATATACAAGGGGCATTAACGTCCGACTAATTTCGTAACATGTGCCCACCTAACCTAACAGAACCTATCCCCATGATGGGTGAATAACTATTTTACGGTTTTACACTATCCTAGGATTTTTGGATTTTACACTAACCTAAAATTGTAGGGTTATATAGACTCAAATGAGAGTTTAAAACATTTTACTAACGGATTTGCATAACTTTTGGCGGAACTTGACAGCTGCCTGTTGCTCAAAATGCAACATTCTATTGTTCCTCTACTCACATTCAACTACCCTTCACAACTGAGGCCATCATTTAGTTTACACTGCACCGTATGCACACAACTGCAAGTGGTGCAATATAGTGCAACACTATGTGGTAACCACGAACTTAATGACACATCACTTCTGCAATAGCATTGCTTCACCAAGTTAGTACAATCGACACATGAGTTGTGCAAGAAATGCTGTATACATATTGAGACTGGTGCTAATTACAAAGAAAATCAAAGCTAAAAATTTATTCATTCATATTTGTTACCAATACTTTTTAACATGCACACATTACATGTGACATCATTTAAAGCAAACAAAAATGTTATATTCTGAATGTTTCTGCATAATCACATGTCAAAATAACAATTTAAATGTCTGTATAGCATATAAATAACAACCAATTCACTCAGGGGAATGAAATAAGCTACATTTGAAAAATTCTAAGAACTACTTAAAGATATCTCTGTAATCACAGACAAAATAATTTTTACGTTTGCTTTCAAATGTTATATACAAAATAAATTTTCCAAATTTTTGATGTGACAGTTGTTGAATTTTTGTGAAATATCTTGCCAGGCACATTTTAAAATGAATTAAGACAGCACCTTTTAGCCTGCCTTCTATCATTGCTTAAACATGACTAAATTAATTAATTTTAGAGGGGTGTTCATAAAAAAAAATAAAGAAAACATTGTGATCTTGACATGTATGTAAAAATTACAGCATATAGATATATTTACTTGGTGGGAATGGTATCACATGTAAATGAGTACCAGTTGAACAGTGTTTGAAAGTTGGGCAGTACCCTTGTACAGTATACTGTAAACTAGAAGACTTGTGTAATGTTGCTTTGTTGTTGCCAGTTTGCGACGAATGCAACCAAGAATGTGCGAGAGACTGCCCCGTCCACGGTCCGCTGGTCCACATACGTGACGTTGAGGTGAGTGTGTGTTGTTAAGGACCTACAAAATTCACGTTATTTCCTGGCAGCACACTTTCTATACTTATTCGAGTCGATGCCTCTTGTGTATTGGCTTCTGAAAAATTGTGGACCCATTTTCCCTTTTTGACTAGGTTGGACGTGATTGGGCCATCATCTCGTCAGTTGTTTTGTAGCGCTAATGTGCAGCTTAGCTCCACCGCAAGCACAGTTATAATAATCTTGTGTAATCCATCTAAGTATACTGTCTACTGTAATTTCACTCCGAAGGGCATAACACAGTCTTGGATCACCACTGGAGTTGGTAGTTAAGATAGTGTTGAGAAAATCTGCCCCCTGCAGTGTGTGTGGTCTATTCGCAGTTCCTTCACGCTTTTTGAATCCAACCTTTGAAAAATAACCTTATATACGACCTGTTTGGTTATTTCCTTGTTGTGTATCACAAGAGTTTTATACTCATGTTAACATAACAGTACCTTATTTTAGGTTAAACTGAACTTTACTTATATATCTACTTGTATGTGAATACCGTATACTTCCGCCACGTGTAAAATTAACATTGCCATGGGCGTGATATTTTTATTCAGGAGTTGGGAAAGTGAAACTTTGAAATCATTACAGAAGTAGATATTGCACTATTTTGCTAATTCTTACACTTACATAAAATACAGAACATAAAACAAATAATTTCAGTATTCTCAAATGTTTTCCTAACACTTTTAATTCAATGTTAGGACATGGAACTACTTTCTATCCATCGTTACCAACTTATAGTGTTGTAATGTACTAAAACACCTCTTGATAGCACTAGTGTCGCAGAGTTGTGTGAATCTCTGTGATCACTTGATGTTCAATTGGATTTGATCTTATCAACAGTTGTGTTATGAAGTATGTTATGATATCGAAATTATGTAAATTCAAGATATAAGATACAATATATATTCTCTATGATATCAATTGTAGTGTTCGTGAATCATTTAATCCCAAGACACAACAAATACAACAAATGTGCATGCCAGTCAGTATGCCCATTACAATACATGCAGGTAGGGGCAGTGACATTTTTCAAAGGTTGATTTCAGAAGTGCTCACTTTACTGTGAACAGTCTTTAGTAACATTTACTGTTCTTGTCAGTGAGCACAATATTTATGCTAATCTCTAGAAGTCATAATCAAAGTCTTTATATATTTCCTACAGTCATTTATTCTTCACTCATTAATTACACATATACGGTCAAAATGTAACTGCCATACATTTACATCATTCCAAATGCCTCACTCATTAAGTAAGTCCCACTTTCTTACAATCCAGCCAGTCAGTGTCTGTGTATGCACTCCCGACAGTCGCACGCTGCACCTGTCGTCTCCCGTTGTCACACACATCCAACACTAATGGCCATTCAAGACTGCAGACACACAGGCACGCCACAGCTTACATAACTGAGATGACCTGCTAAGAAGGTTCTTCGCACTTTGAGTTGTGCTGATGGAGGTGACGACCAGAAAATTCTTGCAATGGCTCCTAGTGGAGAGAGGAGTGGGAGAGATTTGGGCGGCTGTTAATATTGAGGTCTTGAGAGCCGATGAGGGTGAAGCAAAGTGAGTATGGAGTAGCGCCGGAATGAAGGGGCGAGGGAAACGGGAGATCCCAGACAAAACCAGCACAATTCCCACATGCGAAAATCCAGGAGCGACCCCGCCAGGAATTGAACCTGGTTCGCCTAGGTGAAAGGCATGTAATCTAACCACTACACCACCGTGGCCCGCATGGATCCTAGTTATTGACTCTTGTGCCAGGCCAGAGTAACATCAGTCCCATTAGCATTATCTCAGCCCATGTACTGATGCTCCTGTACTGATGATGACATCCTGGGNGGGGGGGGGGGAGAAGGATGAAAGGGTGCGGAAACACCAAAGTGGCCGAGATAATAATACCCATCATATTCTCAGTGTGTAGCACAACTCCAGCAGTGCGGCGGTACAAGATGCAGAGAAACTCCAGGTGGACATGAAGATAGCAGACGTACTACACCCAGTGGCGCATAGGTATGATAACTCCATTATCAGCTCTCTTAAAGATACGAGCCTGAAGCGGCACTCGGTTGATGAGAGCGGTGATGCAGTAGAGAGCAGCACACGAGAGGCAGTTACTGCTCATTTCGCGACACACATGCAGATCCTTGAAGCATAGCATTCACATGGATGTGTTGCATAAGTTCCAACAAAGACTCACCAGCCTGTTGCGCGAACATAGACACAAGAAATGTTCACGAGTACAACTCGCATCTTTGCAGTCTTGATATTTTAAAGCATGCAGTTCACACAAGTCCCATGCCAGTCATACTACACCGAGCTTGTTAGCTGTGAAATCTCTGCTTTTGGACAGCAAATTCCATTAAAGCAGATTGCAGTGCGAAGTGCATGCGCGATACCATACCCTAATTTCCGGCGGATGTGGAGGCGGAATCCCACTTCTGACACCAGAAACGCTTATAAGAGCTCCACAGTCCCGATGGCCTGAGAAACTCACGGTGCAGTAATTAAAAACTTTTCAAGCTGTTTGAGAGTCCAGGAGACACTGATGCCAGAGGATCCATTGTACGGGCTGGTACCACGAGCAGAGGATGTTGCTAAATCACGAAGGCACGGAATGTATTCAACTAAGTCTAGGTTGTTAAGCAACTGCTGGGAAATGTGATGGTACAGATACAGGAAAAAAAAAAAAAAAAACATTTTACTATAAATTGCAAGCCAGAACTACGAATCAGATAAATTAAATGATGCCTATGCATGAGACAGGGTGTGTCTATAGTCGGTTCACGACTGGAAGAGACTTTCTTGAAGCCCTGCTAAAAATCTACTTTCAAGTCCATTTCATATCCTTCTGCCAAAGGTAACCAAACATTGCCATGTGGCAGTCACATGGCAATGTTTACATTCCACTGTGTGTGTGTACATGTGTTCGTACATGCACGTACCCATTATAAAAGTCCTGTATATATTATTAATGGATATTCCACAAGCGTTAAGTTTTTAATCTTGAGAATTTCACACAAAAGAATATGCGATACAAGCGAAAAACATTTCATTCTATAAACCCAAAATGTGAGTATTAAACATTTGATGTTTCATGTGTGTGTGTGTGTGTGCGCGCAGGTTTGATTTTGATTGGGGGAGAAACACTTTCACTTTGATTACATATTATAGATGTGGCGCAATACTTTGCATTGAAATGTGTCAACATTCAAGGAGTCCATCCAACAACATAAACATGGCACCGCCAATCTCTCATAATCCCCCGGATGGCCGTGCTGTCACGAGGTCAGGAACCAAAGTTCCCATAACTCTTATAGTGGGTTTGCAACAAAAATGCAACCCGACAGACTTTGTTCAAATAATTGAGCCGGCGGTAGACTGCTGTGTTTATGTTTTAGTTGGGCTCCAGGCCCATATTTAATGCTGTTAACCTCTGTTGCTATCTTAAAATATTTTTCCAAACAAAAATCTAACTTAAAACCTAACCTAACCTACCCTACCCTACCCTACCCTACCCTAACTTACCCTACCCTACCCTACCCTTACCTTCCCTACCCTACCCTACCCTAACCTAACCTAACCTAACCTAACCTAACCTAACCTAACCTACCCTACCCTACCCTACCCTAACCTAACCTACCCTACCTTACCCTACCCTAACCTAACCTAACCTAACCTACCCTACCCTACCCTTCCCTAACCTAACCTAACCTAGGTTAGGTTAGATTAGGGTAGGTTAGGGTAGGGTAGGGTAGGGTAGGGTAGGGTAGGGTAGGGTAGGGGTTAGGGGTTGGTTATATATATATATTTCCATCGCTCTCGCGCCGGAAGAGTGCTGGTAAAACCATGTAAACTGTCGTGGCAGTCGTTCTTTCAATTGCATCATCACCTAGGCTCCTCTTGGGATGTGAGATGTTGTCGTCCTTGAAAAGTAGCCTGGTGTGTACATGTGTCCCCCCTACTCCTGGCTTCCAGTGCCTCGGCACGTGTCTTACAACAGTATCTCGTGAGATGCCGTGGAAGCAAGATCTACAACGGACGGTCTGCTCGACATGTGTAAGTATGAAAGAATTTAAGTATACTCGGATTTGGGAAGACTCTGAGATCACTCTCCCGACTTCGCATGCACTATATATATATATATTTCCATCGCTCTCGCGCCGGAAGAGTGCTGGTAACACCATGTAAACTGTCGTGGCAGTCGTTCTTTCAATTGCATCATCACCTAGGCTCCTCTTGGGATGCGAGACGTTGTCGTCCTTGACAAGTCGCCCGGTGTGTACACGCGTCCCCCCTACTCCTGGCTTCCAGTGCCGCGGCACGTGTCTTACAACAACCCTTGAGACAAAGGGAAACTTTATTGTTCATTACGTTAATCTCCAACATGTATTAGGTCATGGGTTGAAACTGAAGAATATACATCGGGTGCTTCAATTCAATCAGAAGTCATGGCTGAAGTTATATATATATTGAACTCAACACAGAGAAACGTCAGGCGGCAAAAGTACAGCAAACCCTGCATAGATTGGCTTATTAAATATAATACGTTCATGTTCCAATTTTACCAGCGATAATTTATCATTATATAATGTTCTGCATTAGAAAGTCGGTTTAGCGATAAGCTTCTTTTTCACGACGATCACAACACACACAAGTTCCATGCATTGACGTTTACTATAATCTTTAAAGGTAAGAAGCCACAGCATGCAATCTCCATAATATAGGAATCTGTGTTTGTATATACCAGACTCACGTCATTACCATACTGCACTCTCATTATATCATAGTAAATGCCATACTTTAACGTTTTGGGTAGGTCAAGTACAGAAAACCCTACATAGATTGGCTTATTAAATATAATACGTTCATGTTCCAATTTTACCAGCGATAATTTTTTCATTTTATATTGTTCTGCATTTGAAAGTCACTACAGCGATACGCGATATGGTAATGACGTGAGTCTGGTATATACAAACACAGATTCCTATATTATGGAGATTGCATGCTGTGACTTCTTACCTTTCTCGATGCGGCCTTCCACTTGTGTCTTGGAAGTGGGCGCGCATGCAGGAGCGCGAAGTGTGCACTCTGTCCGCTACTCTACCAAGGCTCCCGTCGAAATGGGATGCTAGTGGGAGCCATTTAACTTGTCATCTGTACTTCGAGCAGATTTGTACTACGTTTCTTCATCATCCCTTCCAGTATCTTGCTGCGATTCGTCTCTGAAAAATGTTTCGTCGTCGTGGTGAGGGACATCGTACTGATTGCACGCTAGAGCGCGAAGTCAAGTAGCCCGTGGCATGCGTCTCTCTCGGGACACGTCTGCCCCCTCCCCTGTGAATGTGGGAGCATGCAGTTGCACTCTACCCATTGAAATGGAATGATAGAGCGTGATGTCCCGTAGCCCGAGGCATGCGTCCCTCTCGGGACACGTCTGCCCCCTCCCCTGTGAATGCGAGTGTGTGTCTCCTACTTTGATCATTGTACACACAATTATAAACAAACGCTTTGTGTTGGTGACTTGTTAATGTAACATAATAAAGTATTTTAAGAGGTGCAGGCTGTTCAATTAGTTAATGCACCATTGTTAGTACTTTTGTTTCAGAGAAACCAGGGCCAGATGCTTTTCGGGGAAATAAAATATTTTAAAGAGTAAATCAATTGCTTGGAACAGATGACTTAGGATAATAAAATTAAATTGTTTCAAATAGAATTTAAGTACCAAATATAGTGTGAGATAAAAGTATGTTTTGAAATCTTGGGGATTGAACATTCAGAAGGTGTACTGATTACCAACAATTATTATCTTTAAAGTTTCAGTTCTTTAAATCTGCATATTTGTGGCTCATTAGAAAATCTTATATGTATGTATGTATGTATATTTATATATATAAATATATATACGAGGCATGCGTCTCTCTCAGGACACATCTGCCCCCTCCCCTGTGAATGCGAGAGCGCATTGTTTTAACGTGCACTCACAGCGTGAAGTTGCACACTACCCATCGCATCACCGCGGCACCCTCGCTATGAAATGCGAGAGCAATGTGTCCCGTAGCTCCCGCAGCTATGTCCTGGCTGGCATCTCTGTTGGGGGCCTCCATCGTCGATGCGTGAATGCGATAGCGTGAAGTTGCACTCTACCCATCGCATCACCGCGACACCCTTGCTATGAAATGTGAGAGCGTGGTGTACCCTAACTCCCGCAGCTATGTCCTGGCTGGCGTCTCTGTTGGGGGCCTCCATCGTCGATGCGTGAATGCGATAGCATGAAGTTGCGCTCTACCCATCGCATCACTGCGACACCCTTGCTATGAAATGTGAGAGCGTGGTGTCCTGTAACTCCCGCAGCTATATCCTGGCTGGCGTCTCTGTTGGGGTATCCATCGTCGAACGCACTTACGCTCTCGCACTTCAACGCGAGATGGGTACGCATCACCGCGGCACCCTTGCTATGAAATGTGAGAGTGTGGTGACCATAACTCCCGCAGCTATGTCCTGGCTGGCGTCTCTGTTGGGGGCCTCCATCGTCGATGCGTGAATGCGATAGCATGAAGTTGCGCTCTACCCATCGCATCACTGCGACACCCTTGCTATGAAATGTGAGAGCGTGGTGTCCTGTAACTCCCGCAGCTATATCCTGGCTGGCGTCTCTGTTGGGGTATCCATCGTCGGTGCATGAATGCGAGAGCGTGAAGTTGCGCTCTACCCATCGCATCACCGCGGCACCCTTGCTATGAAATGCGAGAGCGTGGTGTTCCGTAGCTCTCGCAGCTATGTCCTGGCTGGTGTCTCTGTTGGGGGCCTCCATCGTCGGTGCGTGAATGCGAGAGCATGAAGTTGTGGTATACCCATCGCATCACTGCGGCCCCCATTCAATGGAATGCATGAGTGTGTGACGTCCCGAAGCTATGTTTTGGCTGCGCCTCTGTTGGGAGTTGCCATAGTCAGTGCGTGAATGCAAGAGCGTGAAGTTGCGCTCTACCCATTGCTTCACCGAGGTCCTTGAATACCAAAGCTTGACCTAACATCTCCGAAGCTATGTCCTGATGTCCTGGCTTCGTCTCTGTTGGTAGTTGCCATAGTCGGTGCGTGAATGCATGAGCGTGAAGTCGCGCTCTACCCATCGCATCACCGCGATGCCCTTGCTATGAAATGTGAGAGCGTGGTGTCCCGTAACTCCTGCTGCTATGTCCTGGCAGGCGTCTCTGTAGGGGGCCTCCATCGTCGTTGCGTGAATGCGAGAGCGTGAAGTTGCGCTCTACCCATCGCATCACCGCGGCACCCTTGCTATGAAATGTGAGAGCGTGGTGTCCCGTAACTCCCGCAGCTATGCCCTGGCTGCGTCTCTGTTGGGAGTCGTCATCGTCGGTCCCTGAATGCAAGAGCGTGAATTTGCGCTGTACCCTTTGCTTCACTGCGGACCCTTGATTTCCAGAGCATGACGTAACGACTCCGAAGCTATGCCCTGGCTGCGTCACTGTTGGGATTCGTCGTCGTAGGTGCGTGAATGCAAGAGCGTGAATTTGCGCTCTACCCTTTGCTTCACTGCGGCCCCTTGAATGCCAGAGCATGACGTAACGACTCCGAAGCTATGTGCTGGCTGTGTCTCTGTTGGGATTCGTCGTCGTCGGTGCGTGAATGGGTGTGTGTGTGATTGTAGGAATTATATATATATATATATTTATATGTGTATAATATTTTTGTCTCTCTCTCGCGGAGCGGGGGCCGGGGTCGCGATGGGAAGAGGGGTTTACACACGTGATGGTAGGACTTATATGTATGTATACATGTTTATATGTATATATATATATATATTTATATAGTATTTTTGGTAACACATGTGCAAGGCTCTAGCGCATAGCTAGCGTGTCTTTCGGGAGCCGCTGCTGCTGCACTCCCTGAGAATGCGAGAGCATGATGGTTTAACATACACTCTACCCACTACGATACTGGGCCCCCATTGAATTAGTCATACTTGAATGTTACATTTAACTCCTGGCTGCGTCTGTTTTGGGACGCATCCATAGGTGCGTGATTGCGAGAGCGTGAAGTTGCGCTCTACCCATCGCTTCACTGCGACCCCCCTTGAATGCCAGAGCATTACGTACTCCGAAACTATGTCCTGGCTGCGTCTCTTTTGGGATGCATCCATAGGTGCGTGAATGCGAGAGCGTGAAGTTGCGCTCTACCCATCGCTTCACTGCGGCACCCCCCTTGAATGCAAGCGTCGTCTTCAGGAGCCGCAACCAACATGGCGGACCCCTTGGCGTCGGCCTAGGGAGCCTCCATGAACCAACATGGCCGCCAGGGAATGTGCGAGGAAAAAATAATTTTTTGGGACTTTTGAAAAGTTGAAACTTTTCAAAAGTTAAATTTAATGTTTTGAAATATTTAATCAATATTTTGAAATATTAAATCAAACAATTCAATTAATTATTTTAAAAAATAAATTTTTGAAAATTAATATTTTGAAAATAAATTTGCAATTTTTTTGCAATTTTTTCCCCACATTTTGGCACTGGCTGCTATGATGGCCGCCTCCAGTTGACACTGGCTGCCAAGATGGCCGCCCCCGAAGCGGAATGCAAACGCATGAAGTTTGTAATTTCCTTACCAAGCTTCTGGCTCCCGGGCTCCCTGTCACGACGCTGCGTTCGAATGCTCCATTTCACACTACTCACGAAGACATTCTTGTTAAAAATGGTCACATTCACTATCTACTTTGCAGGAAGCAGGGTGTGGCAGGCAGGGCAGGGCAGCCTGCCTTGCGGCGTGATGGCATGCATGGTGATGGTGACCTTCTTGGAGAGGTCGACGCGTGATATGTACGCTCGGTCTTGCAAATTACTGCTGTTTGTCTGGTGTAGTTCGAAGTTCACGTAGATCTGCGAACACAGCACGGGTTCATCCCCTCGAGTTTATATCTGGCTGCAACTAAATGGCACGCTATTTTTTTATTGGTGTTAAGCAATCCGAAATAGGTTTTACATTGGGGTTGTTTTTAAAACTTTTTTTGGGATTGCTGAACACCAATGAAATTGTTGTAAGTCTAAAAATTAAGCACTCTGCAACTTCTTTTAATACCAAGGCGTTCGTCCACCTTCACCCAAAAATTTACATGAAGACCAAGTGAGAGACATTCTAAGTTGTCGCGAATATAACTTGTATAGGCTGTTCACAATTAATTGAGAAAATCTCGGAACCCAGCTTAGAATCTACTTTTCTACTTTTTTTGTATCCTTCTGCCTTACGTAAAATTAACATTGGTGCGGACCGTTCCACTTTATTCATACTTCATCCAAATGAAACATTGGATCTTTTTATGAAAGTAAATGTGATAATAATATGCCAACTAGTGCTCTTATGTGTATAAAACAAACACTGTCTTCAGTAGACATAAATATTCATATTATTCTCCCGAGAAACGTCAAGCCCTAAGCCCCTGTCACACACTAAAATTTTCGCCTTCAACTATATTTGACAATAAAATTTGAAGACAAAAAAAGCCATCAAGTTTGCCCTTCCAACAAATTTAACCAAATAATCTTGAATGTGTTTGAAAACGTGTCACACTGTCAACTTTTTTGTACTGGGAGAATCTAACTTGAATTATTATTTGAAAAGTATTTTCATAGTGAGATATTGCTTTTGTTTTTCCACTCAGTCCATTACAGGATGAAACGTAAGAAATGATGTAATTTATTTTCGCTTCTTTACTAAATTCAAATTTTACTTATGAGATATATCTCCTGCACAATTAAATTTGATGCCCCTGAGTTCTTAATAATATGTGCAATATTCACTTAAAATAGCATTCATGCCCAGACAGCTTCTACATAAATTAATTATCTTAATACCTACTTCGTTTCCAGCAACTGTTGGTTATTTTTAAGTTTTTTGACGTCCATTTTTGTTGTGCACGACTCTGATTGGCTGAGACCGTAAAACATCAGATACATTTTAGAACCGGTACAACCTTCAAATATTTGATGGAAACTGAAGCCATGCGAATTTTTCGGACAAATATGGCGGTGTTTATGACTTTATGATGACATTATAACCGCCCAACTTTATTTGACCAAACTTTTGGAAGCAGTATGAAGGAAAAATTTGACAGTGTGACAGGGGATTTAGAGCTATAACGTATATGCAGGGCTTTTAANTTGGAAGCAGTATGAAGGAAAAATTTGACAGTGTGACAGGGGATTTAGAGCTATAACGTATATGCAGGGCTTTTAAAAAATGTTCAGTTAACAGTGAACAGCGTATGACACCTTGACGCTCGTGTGTTTAAATGCTAAAGAGAAATAGCTGTGTACTTTAAAGTAATGAGGCATATGGCAAAGCTAATTTTTAGATACGTCGGAATAATACAAATGGACAGAAAAGAAGTAGTATTCGACCGGAAAGTTTTCACAAGGCTAGTTACTACACATCACGTGACAGAACTTTACATGTTTACAATTGCTCACGATAAAGTGAGCCCTTTTGAAATTAATATTAGAAAATAAAGACGTGAGTACGATGTATGTACGAAGTCATGTCATTAGTATACAGGCGTAGACCTAAACAAGTAGCGTATTAATAAATAGAGTTTTGTGACTTCAAGTTTTATTGTGAGTGTAATATTCAAATTTATTGTCACTGAATTCAGTGTTTCTTGTTTTATGCACTTCAGAGTGTTCATATAACACATTCAAATTCCTAAAAAGTTTGCGGTTTTATTTGGATGGTGCATGAATGATGAGACCCATATGAATGTTAATTTTACTAATTGCAGAAGGATACACGATGGAAGGAAAATTGTATCCAAAGTAGGATTTTTAAAAGTGCTCAGTTATGCCTGGTTCATGTGTACGCCAATAAAACATCACAGACAAAGCGAACATGGCCTATGGTTATTCATAAGTAAGCAGATGTGTCTACGTTACCATGTTGCTGTTTTATTTCTTGCTGTTTACGACCGCGCTGTTTCGTTCATTATTATTAATAAAGAGATTCGAAAATAAGTAATGAACAACAAACTTAGACACTGTAATAATTTTACTTTATTTGTTTGATTCTATTGTGGTATGAATTTTTTACTGAATTATATCCAAGAGACCGTAATTTTTGTTTCATACTTGAAAACTTACTTTACAATTTAGTGCCACGTATCGGTTCATTTCTAAACTACATTTATTTGATATAAGTGTTGAATAAAATTAACGTTTAATATATTCACGTATTTTATTATTAATACATACATTTAACGATTATTTTCTTTTTTATAACCTCTACATATGTGGATCACCCAAAAAAAAGTGGTATAAAAGATGTTAACCAACTGACATGTGGGAAATATCGGGGAAGTCTGCTCTTTCTGCGAACACAAATTTCTGCTTGAGCTCGACTTTCTGGCATGGATCGTGCGGAAAACGAGGTCAGTTTCTGATTGGCTGTTCTACTTTCGCTATTTGNTTGTGCGTGAGCTCGACTTTCTGGCATGGATCGTGCGGAAAACGAGGTCAGTTTCTGATTGGCTGTTCTACTTTCCCTATTTGTTGAGCATGATTCGCGTGCATGTGCAGTAGGTTTTCAACGTGAATAGACTCTAGTGGTTGTCATACTGTGGTAGACGGAATACTGGTAGGTTGACAGACTACACCTAGCGGTCCGTGTTTATTCTACTCAGGTTAATAACAAAACGTGATTCCGGACAGCAGAGTTTAGAACAGGAGAAATATCCGCCGCAAGTTGCGCTGGTGTTCCCATGTGGTCGCTTTTAAGCTGGCAGTAAATGGATAAATTCTACATATATATTTGTCCATAAAAGTTTGCTATGGCCCAGAATGTGACATCTACCATACCTTGCTATAATATTAGATGTTAACTTTATTTTGTAAGTTTTATTTATTTACCTATTCCAATACTGCTTACTTGAGTAAATAGTAAAAATACAATTCTGTTTGACATTAAGATTTTGCAAACGTGCTTATTTTAGTAGACGAATTAACGAATTAAAGAGGGAAATAAAAATAGCTGTTATCAAAGTTAATTTTTTGGCACTGTTGTTATTAATTAAAGAAATTGTGCAATACATCTTTTTCCAAAGTCGAGTTATTCGACCGAATATTAAAAAACGCCGTCGACTTCTTTCGTTATTTTCTAAATCTTAAATTGCAAAAAATCCCGCACACATGCAAAATCAATGCTATTTGGCGGAACTTATATCACTGAGCATACCAACGTTAGTAGAATAAATCTTAGCAAAGCTGTGTAGCCACGACGGGACTTGGGGCCGCGGTGGTGTAGTGGCTAGAGCACTCGTCCCCTTACAAGGAGAAAAGTGTTCGATTCCAGCGGTGTCGCTCCCGGAATTTCGCACTTGGGAATCATGCTGGACGATGCTTCTGGTCGGCGTATTATCTCGGGAATCTCCTATTTCCCGCACCCTTGCATTCCGATGCTGCTCTATATCAACCTCGTTTCACCCTCATCGGCTCTCAATAGCCGCGCAAATATCTCCACTCCACTCTTCACTTCCGCGTACGTATATCATATAAGAAACAAGTACTCGAGTTAAAACAGATTTTATAGTTCATTCATTGTTACTTCCACGTTCTCTGCTTCCCTGTTAAACGTCCAGGCTATTCCTCCGCCTCTTGCAAACAAACAAATTACATTAAAGGGACAACGCACTGCATTCGTGTACATTCAGTTAAACAATATATTCATTAGAACTACTTATTACTAGGCATTACCAACACACCCATTTTATCTATGTTGTATTTATATTAATTATAAACGATATGTTATAACCTATAGATAACATAATATAACATTACATTAAAACAAAAAATAAGTTACCTCTATGTTAACAGAAGTATAAAATTATTGTGATATATTACATTTAGGAAACAAGAAAACTCATCATACGTGAGGAGATTTATAAAAGGTTTGATTTAAAAAGTGTGAAGACACCGCAAATAGACTATACTCTGTGTCTCAGGCAGGCCTTTTAAAAGTTCTCAGTTAACCGTGAGTACAGCGGGAGGATACAAATGGACAGAAAGGTAGATCACACGCAAGATCTACTTTTATAAGTTCAATAGACTATGCCTACCATAGCCGGGTTGTGTCCTACGTCGCGCGTGCAGGCGTCCTCGGAGTTGGAGGGCCGCTGCTGCTGATGTCTGCTGGAGACCAGATCCTGGGCCCTCGCGTCCAGGCGGCGCAGAACCTCCGCCTGCTCCTTGGCCTTGGCGGCGTCCTCGGAGTTGGAGGGCCGCTGCTGCTGGTGTCTGCTGGAGACCAGGTCCTGGGCCCTCGCGTCCAGGCGGCGCAGGACCTCCGCCTGCTTCTTGGCCTTGGCGGCGTCCTCGGAGTTGGAGGGCCGCTGCTGCGTCATCTCGTCGCTCAGCTCCGTCACCTGCCTTGCTGCAACACACCGCACCGTGCCCTTCACAGTCTGCTGTTCGCGAAGGTCGTGGTACGTAAATATACACCAAACACGCTGATAAAACTACACAGGTGTTTGGGAGAAAAAAACAAAGAAAACGGCAATCCTTGATACAATATCTCGCTAACTTTGTGAACAAATATTTTGCCTGAATCATACATCTCTCTCAA
>NQII01001262.1:13210-41920 GCA_002778355.1 Clitarchus hookeri
GGCTCTTTGAAGCTTAGCCTTCTTCGCACAAATTTCGGGTTCCGGAATTGTTTTACCTCTGCAAGCTAACCTATGCTGTGCTCTCTGCCTCGCTTCTGGCGTGGGCTAGCCGCCATGTGTTTTGCTCGCCTGGCTGTCGTGGACTGCGACAGCTGTTACTTCCCCTCTCTAGGTCTTTCTCCCTTAGTGGTCATCTTATCTGGCCGCCTGATTGTCGGCACGCCCATACCTGTAAAAAGGGCCTAAAATTCAGGTTCTGTGGGTTACAAAACAAGGCTTCTATTCTTTTGCTGAAGGCAGATTACTTTACAATTTATATCTTTTGTTTCAAATACATCGAAGGCCGACCTTCTTTTTGAACTATCTAAACAAAGAAACCTAATACCACACCCTCGGAGACTCCTTACAGTTTTACCAACGTTTTTAAAGGGTTACAAACCAATTTACAGGGTTACACTTTATTAAATGGCTTACGGTGATCCATTTGGATCACTACACTTCTACCTTATTAGTTATTCTGTGCTTCTGTTTCCTGGTAAGATGGAAACATTTTTGATGTATGCAAACAACAGTTGGCATAGCGCTTGTGTATTTGCTCAGCTGGCTGCCAGCTTTATGTTTTGGTGACAGGAATTAATTTTACGTTAAGTACAACTGCACAGGTCGTCAAAGAATACACAACTCTTAAATGCTAGGCTGGTAACTTTGTTCTAGGGTTCACATTACTGGCTGGCACTCGGCCAGTTTTTTACAAAAGTTTTTCCGGTAGGCAGAAGCGACACACCATAATATATCACTCATTTACACATGGTATTGTGTTACAGTTACGATGGCTTCACAGGCCGTGAAAAAATAAAAAGACCCTCTTATCTTACTATTTCTGCCACCTCCCTCTTATACAGGCGGTGTTGGAAAAACCAAAGTGTTGTATATACTGGAAGTATACACACCCTATTTTTATCTTAAGTTAGTACACTCAGATACAGGCATCTGGCATTTCTTTTCACCTAGGATGCCCTGCTCTTATTTTTCACCACACAGATGTGTCTTCTCACACATTGTAAGGTTACACAGATAAACAATTAAAACACTTTGTCGCACTTTTAGTTCCATGGTTAGGCAGTGCCTGCTGCCCTACCTTTCTCTCACAGTAGGTGACATGAGAAAAACAGGCTTCCCTCATGTCACACAGAGTCTGTTATTGTTGTTGTCGGCTCGGTTCGCGAGTTCTGTACTAGCGATATTCCCTGTAGAAGCCGGGTTCCTCCCGGGCTTTGCAGATGCGCCAAGGTTGCACACGCCTGGCTTCGATCCTCGTCGGACTACGGGGCGTGTTTCCCCGCACTGGATCCCTGACAGCGTGCAGGGAAGACACCATCGTTGCCATCCTATCGCCCAGCAGCTTTGAAGCTGCCGCCCCGGAACTTGTATCTGGCTCGGCTGCTAGCATCCGGTACTTCCTCGCCTGAAGGCTTTGGTCTCGGATTCGTTGCTCTGCTGGTGCGAATTCGTCTTGGGGTCGCGGCATTTTCCCTGTTACTTGCGCCATACTCGCTGTTATTTCAATCGCGCTTTCTTTCTTTTCCTCGTCTATTTTCGGCCTTCATCCGTCGCTTTGCCCTCCCCTCTGTCGGCTGTATTCCCCCTTTCTCACGCACGCCTGTTCGCTTTCGCTCGCCCGTCGACTTTTGCCCACTTATCCTTCGCTCGTACATTCACCTTCCCTCGCCTGTTTGCTTCCGCTCACTCGTTCTTTGCGCGTATCTTCTCCCTCACTCGCCTGTCGGCTTTCTCTTGTTGTGTCTGGCGCCTGTTTATTTTCCGGCCCATACGTGGCTGTGGTTTCTAGCTCGTTTATAGGCAGATGCTGGGGCCCCTGCGCCCATGAGATACTGTGATAGCGCGGAAGGGCAATGGTCAGCTTATCGTTTTGACCCCCTATCCCCACACCCTGGCTCACCATTCAGTGACCCACTGCGGGATTCCCCTGGGCTGTCATTTGTAATTCCTGTGGGACTATCAGGGTAGGGTACGGGTATAGGGCGTATCTGGTTCCGTGGCACCTTATGCATATTTCCTTTCTTGTCCTCGGCCCAATATACATTTCCCTGCCTCTCGACTACTTTATACGGCCCTCGCCACTTAGGCGCAAATCCCGCACACAATTTCTCACTAGCTTGGCTTAGGAGATGGTTGCGTATTAATATGTGACTACCCTCGGGCAAGTGATGTCTGGTGGTCACTTGTTTGGGGTATTTCCGCTGGATATACAGTTGTTGGTTTCTGTGAGCTGCTCCAGTTCTCCATATAGCCTCTCTTCGTATTTCTTCGGGGGCGGGAAGTTCTGTAGGTTCTGTTTCCCACTGCCATTCTCCAGGTCTGTGGAGATTGCATCCCAGTATTAGGTGGCTGGGAGAAATTCCAATGGCGTCAATGTGTCGATGTTGCAGTATATACAGGATCTCAGGTAGCTGTGTGTCCCATTGAGTATGATTCGTCCCATTTCTAATTCGCATATTATTCTTTCATTCTTGATTACGGCGTTCGGTAGGGTTGGCCTGTGGGTGATAAGCTGGAGTCGTCCAGTTTTCAGCCCCCCATGTCTCACAGGCTTTTGTCCATTTTACCCCCATAAACTGGGTTCCATTGTCTATTAGCACACATTTCGAGTACCCCCATCATGGAAATACCTCTCGCTTCATTTGCCGGGTGAATGTGTTGGCCTCCTGGTTGGGTAACGGGAACGCCTCTGTCTGCCTGGAGAAAAATCGGTCACGACTAGGAGGTATCTCTTTCCTCGTTGTGTGCGTGGGTAGGGGCCCCTTTATATCAACGGCGATGTGTGTCCATTGCGATTTCGGCCAATGGGGTGTGTATTGTAACTTTGGTGCAGGGTAGGCCTTGTTTTCATAACAAGTCTGACACCTGGCGATGTATGCTCTCACATATCGACAAATTCCTTGCCATGTATATCTGTTGGTCAGGGCCCTTAAGGTCTTGTGAAAACCCGGATGTGTTGCGTGGGGGTGATCATGGTGGTGTTCACAGATACTATCTCGTAGCTCGTGGGGGACCCACATTTTGCATAGATCTGTTTGTGGATGCGGTCTGGCTCAGATTATGCCATATCTTCCCTCGTACTGGTCTGGATACCCCCTCATTAACTCCTGTAATTTGGGGTCAGCCGGCTGTTGGTCTCGTAACAGATTTTATTTTTGTGGAACTTTACTAGCTGTAGTTCCACGTCATCCAGCCGTGGGAGTTTTTGGAGAGTGAGGGGCATTCGCACCAAATCGTCGGTTTCTGTCTCTTTGTTGGGAATCTGTGGTCGATGGGATAAGGCATTGGGCAGGTCGTTGTTCGAGCCTGGACAATGATCGATGGTGAAGGAGAATTCCATTAACAATAAGGCTCACCTACCCAATTTGGCTTTCTCGTCACTCTTGGTTTTCAGTCATGTAAGGGCCTTATTATCCGTCCTGAGAATGAATGGTCGGTCCTCAAGGTAATAGCGGTATTTGCAGACTGCCCAAATAACCGCCAAGCACTCCTGCTCATTGCTGTGGTAAAGACATTGTGTCTTGTTTAGCATGGTACTAGCATACGCGATAATTCGTCGCTGGTTCTGTGACTGCTCCTGGTATAGGACAGCGCCCATTCCGGCTCCACTTGCGTCGGTCTGTAAAATTAGGGGTAATTCTGGCATAGGCCGGTATAGCATGGTTATGTCATCATATCGCGCCTTTAATATTCGGAATGCTTCTTAGTGTCTGTCTGTCCACTTCCAGCTACTGGTTTTGAGTAGGAGTTCATTGAGGGGAGCCCTAATAGGGGCGACATCTGTTATAAACTCTCTGAGCCAATTACATAACCCCAGAAAACGTTTCAACTTTCTGCTGTTAGTTGGTACTCTAGCTTCATAAATTTCTCTCACTTTCTAGGGCTTTGGATAATTCCCATCTGGGGTAATTATGTACCCTAAGTATTCTACTCGGGTCTTCCCGAAGTGACACTTCTCCAGTCGGCAGGTGAGTCCACGGAGTTCAAAGCGCTACAGGACTTTTTGCAAGTGCACCTGATGTTCTTCCCGTGTGCGCGAATATACAATGACATCGCCTAGGTATGCTAGGCAAAATTGGCCGCTATAGCTTGTCAAAACTACTGCCTACATCAGTCTTTGGAAAATAGCAGGTGCATTCTGCAACCCGAAGAGCATTACACGAAACTGCAGGGTTTCACCTTCTGGGGTTGTAAACGCCATATATTTCCTGAATCCTGGGTGTACCAGGATTTTCCAGTATCCACTGCGCATGTCTAGAGTGGAGAATATACATGTGTCTTCTAGGTCGCGGAGCATATTAGCCAGGTTTATAGTTGGGGGTGCTATAGGGTATATGCTATTGTTTAAGGCCTGGTAGTTAACAAAAAAACGAAGTGCTCCATCTTTCTTTGCACAAGCACCACTCTGGCATTATATGGTGAGTCAGTCGGCTCCATTATTCCTTGCGATTTCATCTCGGCTATCTTGTCTAAAATTATTTGTCTGCGGTAGGCGGACGGGTTACCTGGTCGGCAGTACATGGGGCGAGCATCGGTTACGCAGATTTCATGTTGAATGGCCGTGATCTGATTTAATCTGCCGGTATGCTCAAATACGGCTACGTGAGTGTTGAGTATCTCCAATAATGTCCTGAGTTGGTCAGCCCTGGGTTGGTGGTTTACCTCTTCACTGCAGATTTCTTGTGGTTTTTGCGGGCTTATTGGGGCTTCCCAGTTTACGGCCATCCTATCCTTTTGCCTAAATATAGGCACTGTTGTCCGCTGTCGATTATAATATTTTGACTGGTTTGCATATTTTGCCTAGGACAATCTCTTCCACTAAATGCAATGTACAATACAATTCAGTTTGGACAATTTCTACCTCTGTGGATACTGGCAATGTAATAACTCTGTCTATGGTCAGTCGTGACTCAGACAGGGCCATTTGAATTATTCTAGAGTATTTCTTTATCTGACTTTTCTGTTCGGGAGTTAGCAGCTGGCTTTTTATGAAATTGCCTGTTGCGGCCGTGTTCAGTACTGCCTTAAGATCCTGGTTATTTATGCGGACTCCTATCCTAGGTGGGTGTGTTCCCGGCCTCAGATCGCTTAACATTGAAATTGGTTCCACCCTTTGTATTATTATGCCAGGGCTGACGGGCGACTATGTGTCCTGGCGGCGGCATTCCCGAATGCCTATTTCCACCCTTACAGTTCCCCTTCCCTATGTCGAGGGTGCCAGCCATGGTGTCTTTTTCCTTAGCGGCTGCTAGGCGGTTTCTCACTGTGGGACTGTCTCAGTGCAAATGTCTCTCGGGGCAATACCAACACTTAGGTGGCAAGTATTGTCCTTCTGCGCTTCTAGCGGGTCGGTTATTCTCTGCCGTTCGCGCTGTGTGTACGGGAGGCATCCGGGTCGGAACGTTTGTTTTCTCCTGTTCTTCGTAATCGAGTTCTGCTTCATCGCCCTCTCCACCAGTTCCTCTATCCCTGTCGCCCAAGGATGACGGAGGGCACTTCTTATCGCCGGTAACATTAACTTGAAATTATATGCACTCCCCCTACCACGGTGCTTTCTGGAGCGATATGAGAATACATTTGCGCTTTTCGTCTAATAAAAATATCTGATTCTTCCTGCCTTTGTTGTTTGTGTGTGTAGATGTCTGTTCGTAAGGGGGTCAGAACTTCTTCTCCTGCAAACTTATTGTTCAGGCGTGTAGCGAACTGCTCCCAGCTCGTCACAAACTCGCCATATTTGTTCCACCAGATAAGGGCCGCACCTTTTAACTGCTCCCGTGCCTTCAGCACCCACCGTTTATTAGGAATCCCGCCGGCCTTGAATTCGTGTTCACAATTATTTATAAGATATACAGGATCTTCATGAGGCCCGCCTGAAAATTCGGGCAGCACTATTTCTTCGGGTATTCTACGTGTCTGTTCTACGTGGCTATCGGGGTTTCGATCCAGGGGTGAAAAGTGTTCCCTTCCTCCTTTATTCTGCCACGTCATTTGCTCCCGGCATTTCCAGCAGTTGTATTGGCTGCCTTCCATCGGTCGGAATGTCTGGGGCCAACCGATACACTTATTACAATAGTGCTGTGAACAGACGCTGCACCGGACCCTGTATAGTCCTGTCCCGCTAAAAATTGAGCACTGCATGGCTCTAGTTGAGGAATTTCGTCTTCGCTTCCCCCATCCCTCGTTTTTAGGTTCTCTGGTAGGGTTCCTTCGTCTCTCGCCTCCCTTCACTTCAGTGTCTTGCTGATACGCGTATCATACATACTTTATGCCCGCCGCCTATAGGAATCCTTATGTTGCCGGCCTAGTACCATTGCCTCATCTAGTACGAATTGGTCCCTGGGCACCAAAGGGATTCATGAGACTCCCTTAAGTCTTTGGTTCATCCTGACTAGCTCTGTAATGTGATATGGTTCCGCCTGACTAGCTCTGTAATGCGGAATGGTTCAGCCTGACTAGTTCGGAAATCTGGTACAGGTGAGACCCCTTTCCTTGGTTATACGTGTATAGTCTGGTTCTTGATACTGTCTCTACAGACTTATCATGCCCCACCGTTGGGAAGCCAATGTCACTTGCGCTTTACCCCACCTCTGGAGAATACAGGGTGACTTATAGTGTCATAGTTAATTCCTCCAGGCATAGACTACAAGGTNTGAACTTGACGCCATTTGGTTGGGGAAGCCAATGTCACTTGCGCTTTACCCCACCTCTGGAGAATACAGGGTGACTTATAGTGTCATAGTTAATTCCTCCAGGCATAGACTACAAGGTGCCTAGAAGGTTGAGGGTTTTTCAATAAGGTAGTCTTTTGCTGTTTCATTTTGAAGGACGAATATATTGTCTCAAGTTTGAACAAAAAAACAACATACAGAAACATTTCCGAGGTGTGGTACTCTATTCTGGCTACTCGTATTAACTGTGTTCTACTTCGTGGTGGAGGGGGGCTTCTCTGTACAGCGACTGTATACTTATCTCTGCTGTGGGTGCTGGTAAGCTGTCATCTGGGGATGAGCTCCGGCGAAGGGGTAGGCCTTGTACATAGGCCCGCATTTGGTTTCGTCTTCCTGGAAGTCTGTCAGGCTCGTGCTCACGTCTTCTCGCGATTCCTTGACGCAACTTTTCCCTCGGCGCTGTAATAGTGAACTGTCGCCTCACCAGCACAGCAAGGAAGCTTATATACTCCCTAGCTTTCTTCCCTAATTGTTGGCATGTGTCGCCTTGTTGGGAGAGGGGGTGGTGGGATGAAAACAGAACAATGCCTTTCACAAAATGTGCCCTGGTTCCTGATGNCTTCCCTCGGCGCTGTAATAGTGAACTGTCGCCTCACCAGCCCCGCAAGGAAGCTTATATACTCCCTAGCTTTCTTCCCTAATTGTTGGCATGTGTCGCCTTGTTGTGGGAGAGGGGGTGGTGGGATGAAAACAGAACAATGCCTTTCACAAAATGTGCCCTGGTTCCTGATGGTCGGGGGACAGGGGGAAAGATGGCACCTTGCCCCAAGCTTACTCTGTCAGCTATTTCTCCATGGTGCGTGTTTTCTGATTTCCAGTGAAATCCACATGATTATTTTGTGATATCTCGGCGCTCAACTGATCTCATTGGCTTGCTAGAGGTGCTCTTGGCTCTGCGATTTCTCCCACTTTCCTACGTATGTACATAGCACTATCCGGGTGCTCCGGCGATATGCCAGCTCTTACTCGGCACAACCTTGACACATGTAACTGCGATCCGTTCTGGCTGTTCACCTGCCTCGTGACACATGTCAACTGGTAGGCGCTCGCGAAGGGGTTCAGCGAGGCTTCTACTCAAATGGCGTTACCCGACAAGCTGCTAAACATTTCAACAATTATTCGACCAGCAGTTGGGCTGTGCAGATGGAGGGACAACAGCTCTTCTCGGAAACCATGTGGTAACACCGCAGGTCTGCGCAGGAGGGATACTGTTTGTTGATCAATCTCACACTGACACATTGGCGGCTGGCGCACGCCACGTTGCATGCGATACATTTCCAAAAAACCTGATGCTCGTAAAACGTACTGTGTGTTCGTCTAAAAAACTTTAGTGTTTAGAAATTATATACATTAATAACATTGTAATACAATTGTGTGAGTGTGATGCACTTCTCGCCTTTATAATTCCGTGTTTGTGAAATGTGGCACAATTCGAAGCCCGCACAGTATATACTTCTAAATATTTGGAAATTTTAACCATTTCTCGCAACGACTACAATATAAGTTCTGGCAATGCCAAATATGGTCAGTCAGTTTTGTGTTGTTTTGCTAGTATGAAAGCCAAGTAACTGACAGAAATTAAGGAAACAGATGGCGGCTCTTAACATCGAGGTATTGAGAGCCGATGAGTTTGAAGTAAAGTGGATATGGAGCAGCGCCGGAATAAGAGGTCGGGGGAAACAGGAGATCCCCGAGAAAAAATGCCGACTAACTGCATCATTCGACACGATTCCCACATGCGAGAATCAGGAGTGACCCGGCCAGGTATTGAACCCGGATAGCCATGGTGGGAGGCGAGCAGGCTAACCGTCAGCCACCACAGCCCCCCGCTGGTTAGAGATTTGATAAAACAGGTACTGCGAGTGATAAAAATCCGCAATCAAAACAATTTACACGCATAGTTTTCACACCAAACTTCCGTTATTTAATGCTAATAACACAGAATGCACATTTTAAGTTTATTTTAGAATATTTAAAAGATAAGTGCTCCAAATATTTAGTTTTCACCAGTAGCATGATCTATTATATTTCAGTGGACGTGCGAAATTTTATCTGCCCCACCGGATCTCGTAATGTACAAATAACCTAGACGTTACACTGCAAAAACAACTCTTAAAAAAATTTTAAAACTGAAATCTTATTTTAGGTTGTAAAACTTTTCACACTTAGAGCAATATTTAATAAAAATTGGCCTTTTCTTATGGGATAGTAATTTTTTCTGTTATAAAAATTGGACTTCTTTATCGATAATCGCATGTAATAAAATGGGAACGCATATACTTGACTGAAAACATTGCAGCTAGAAATAAATTGTAGGTAACCAAAACAAGAGTAAATAAGTTGTCAGGTGAATGCATTGTACCTGCAAAGGGTCATGTAATAAAATCATCAATGTGTTCAGCTCATAATAGTCGGAACGACAATCAAACTACCTAGATCCGACGTATCTTCTGAGTATCGTCAAATTGTGCTGCTAGATTTTGATTTTAAGAAAAGCGTTTATAATATTATATAAAAAATTTAAGAAAGACGTAAAAGTTGTTTGAAATAAATTGTCTCTTCGGCAACTATCCAAATAATTTTGGGAAAAAAAAGTTACAAGTATTTCGAACGTTTAGAGCGGACACTTGCCAGAGATGTGATGAACGATAAAAATCGTTTTTGGCAGCTTTCAGTGAGGAAGAAAATGTAAGTATATTTAACTCAGTGGAAAACACTCAAGGCTGAAATAGACGTATTCTACAAGAACTTAAAAAAACTGCGTTTTTCTTTACTGATGGTACCGCAGTTAATTTATATATTACTTCTTAACTACTTCATACTGCCGATGGCGCCCCATAGGATCTTTTCTACAAACGCCAGCTGGGACTATTTATCCTTTGCGAGTTCTACAACGTAAACACGAAAAAAATATTTATACTTGTATAACATCTCTGGAAAGAAGGAACTCTATATAAATGTATTATGTCATCACGCACTTATACAAATCACTCATGTCTTGGGTTAAATCACATTGGGTATTTTGCTATAATTGCAGTGTACAAAGCAAAATGTATGTGTGTTAATTGGTCAGATTAAAGTAAATAGCGTATATCGTATTAATATTTACACAAATTTCCGGTGTATGGCCACAGTTTTGCTCATTGTTGCCGAAGTTACGTCATTGTATATAAATACATCCGGAAAAAGGAATCACTATATTATGTTTCTAACGACTATTCAGGATTAACGTCAAAATATTGGGCGAGAACGACTGTGTAGGCTCAAAAAGTAAATTTGCAAATTCCTTAGAAATTGTTATCCTAGGTAGAGAAGTTCTATCTTCTAAAGTGTCATCTGTTATTTTTTCCTCATGTAGCGGGGAATTTCCTGTAATTGTTTACTTTCAAAGGAGTTATCAGGTGTTTGCTTAGAAGCGTTTTCTCTTTAAATGTAATCAAAGAAACTGGTTTTGCGAATTTTCCTTACTCTCTTTAACAAATTTTTCCACGTATTATTGTTTAACATAGAAGTTAAGTTTCAGGACATAATAATAGTTGCCGAACTCTACGTAAGCATAAGAAAAATCTGACATTAAACAAGCGAACATATTCCAGTGGTATCATTGAAATACTACTGATAGATTCATTGATTGAAATTGACATATTTGAAAGTGATTTATGCTACAAAAAATATAATTTGCGTGCATTACAATGAAGGGTCACTCAGTACCAGATTATGAGTATGAATATACAGTGAGTAGCATTTCACTGGTTGAATTCACTTTTGAAGAGGCCCGCCTGCCTGGCGCACGAACTGCGTTGCAGTGTGTTTGAGAACCACGTTTTTTACGAAACTATAAAACTTGCGTCCAATGTGCTGATCTACGAAAAGAACACACACTTCAGACTACGCCTGTTAGTTGGTTTCAAGACACCGCGCAAATTAGAAACAACATTTCGAAGCACTCCAAATTGGTTAAAAACTGCTTTTTCAAAGCTCTTTATCTCCAAATATAAGCGTTATATACACAAAAGTACTCTATGGGCATGCACTAAAACTAACTACAGACATTCCACCAATAAACTTATATTGTCACCGCTGAAAATCCCATACGTACACGAAGCACGACGAGAACACTGCACGCCAGTTCAAAACCCTGCGCATAAAGGCAATGGTGCATGCCAGTGTAGCCTATAGCTATTGCTCTTCTTGGCCTCAAATGCGGAAAAAAAGCTCCATGCAAACGGGCCTCTAAATGGCTTGTGCCTGATAACTTTCAAAATAAAAATAATTTTATGCACGTTATTGAATTTGTTAGACATTTTAATTAGTTTTTCCCATTTCTGGAATACCAAGGCTTATAATAACATAAGAACTTATGAAGTTGCTGAATGTAAATAATGTTTGAATATATAAAATAATATTTTTTAAACCATGCTTGACTATACAAACACTGCACTGCTTCTTTAATTACTCACTTTTGTAAGTATCAGATTGGCCATATTAGCTTATAAATAATGTATATAGGGCAAACTACGATTTTTTTACAACCAACATTTAAAAGTATATATTTAAAAATGGTGGGCATAATAAATGTTCTTTATAGTTGGTTGAGCATTGCCAAGTAGGGAGGAGGTGATTTGAGTTGCAGCAAATATGGTTCACAGCAGGGGTGGACACACCAGAGCTGGGAGGCTAGAAATCCCACCGACGTCAAAGTCCTTTTAGAACTGCATGAGATAAATAAAGAAGATAATTAAACGGGCAGATTAAAAGAGTCCGCAGGAGTGAAATTGAGAATCATCGTTTAATATACATGCAAAGAACGAAAGTAAATTTTGAGTAGGAATGTTGAAATTAATATTTTATTTCTAAAAGTCCTGGTTACACATAATAAAAAAGATTAACTATAAAACTTTATTATAAAATCTTATTAAAAACTTACCAATACGGTTTAAATTCGAATATTTTGGAGCGAGCGGGTATTCTATGCCCTCAGACCTCCTGGCAGCTCGCCCATCGCTCCCTTCATCACACTAACCAAAATTCTTAAGTCTGTATAATCGACTGTTTACAACTCCATTCCACGCCTGATGTATAGCAACACTTTTGTTATTTTGACTATACACAACAAGGAATTTACTTCCGTAAGAGTAAGTTCTTTTTATTCGTGAGAAAATGTTTCTATTTGAAGCAATGCACAAGTGAAATAAAAAGCTACTACCAATAAAATTTCAAATTTTTTACATGAATGTGTATATTTTAAATAATTTTTGTTGCGGATATTTAAATTTATTCATGTGAAAAGCAATATTTGGAATTAAATCAAATTATATATTGCATTGAAAGTAAATTTACAATTTTATAGATCATCTTTCCTTTAAAATTATAACTGCGCGTTAAATTTTCATGTTGAAATTTCTTGATTTTGTACTACCGACTCTTAGCCCACACTACTAGTGCTCCGGAAATTTCCCGAATTTCAGCATTGCTAAGATAGACTTCTTAAACTTGTACTGGTTTCTTACTGATGAGATTGGTCCACTCAGTACTATAAAAATTCCAGTGCTTGTGCAGTTTTTAATTTTTGATAATTTTATATAAATATTGAGAATATAAGAATCTTAAAAATGAATAACCTCTTAAATAATAATAAGGTCAAAATTCACAAAAAAATTGTTTAAAAATTTATAGTTTAATTAAAAATTTCAATTACATTAAATAAATACAATATAAAATATTTAAAACTAAAAAATATCAGTTGAAATAAGAGTATTATTAAAAATAATAATTCAACTTGGAAATAAAACACCCCTCAAAAAATAAATATTTAAAAGTAAGAAGTGAAAATTTTATAGCAGTTTATATAACAAATAAAATTTACTATTATGTATTCATTGTTTTTTCATATTTTTTATTAATTTTTATAGCAAAGCAATAGTCTACTCATGGATATTTTTTAAATCTTAATTTTAAATAAGTTTAACATTTCTATCAGGAAAAATTATTTTAAAACTATTATCTCAAACATAAGAACTTTTTTTACAATACATAGTGGCTGAAATTTTAAATGAGATATTTTATATTTTTTATTAAGTTTTAACTTTTAAACTTTTATAACCTGAACTGAGTTATATAATTCGTTTAGCTTAAATCAAATTTTTAATTATTATTCAATCTTTCTGATAAAAATATCAAATAAATATAAACATTGAAAAGGAAAATATTAAAAGTGTGATGAAAACTATATACATAAATTTTTTTTATTTTCCTTATACAAAAGAAAATTTTAAGCATAATGTAAAATATGTTCTTATATTTATAAAAACGAAAATTATTATACCAAAGAAAAAACACAAAAAAAAAAATATTTTTTGAATGTGGAAAATGTATTGTAATTTCGAAAAATGTAATGAAAACATAATTTGCTAATAAAGTAGAAAAATAATATTTAAATAACAATGTAAACATTATAAAGAAATAAAAACTAATATGTGGTTTTCTTCTTATATTAATACAATATATATATAATAATATATATATAATATATTATATATATAAAATTATATAATATATATAATAATATATATATATACATTCAAATATATGTAAACTATGTGATGAAAATGTAAAAAAAAAAAAATTAAGTGAACAATTTTGTTTTTCTTAAAAAAAATTTTCTAAACAATAAAAGAAAAATATAAAAGTGGTGAAAGAAATACAAGAACTCTTTGATGACATAAAAAATGAGCATCACTATTAAACAATTATATATAATGTAATTCACAGGCTGTACAAAAAATCGTTAAAATTTTAAAACAAAATTAATAAGTGCTTTTAAATATTTCTGTAAAATAAATTATTATAAAGGATTTTCCAATTCAAAAACAAATAAGATTTAATTAATTCACTACAATGTATTATGTGACAGAATTTAGTTTTGAATAACGTAAATCAGTTGATTATAATTTAAGAAATTATTCAATTCATTAATTAACATCTTTGGCAAAATGTTCACGCATAGACTGTCCTGTAANTAAGTGGTGAAAGAAATACAAGAACTCTTTGATGACATAAAAAATGAGCATCACTATTAAACAATTATATATAATGTAATTCACAGGCTGTACAAAAAATCGTTCAAATTGGAAAACAAAATTAATAAGTGCTTTTAAATATTTCTGTAAAATAAATTATTATAAAGGATTTTCCAATTCAAAAACAAATAAGATTTAATTAATTCACTACAATGTGATTATAATTTAAGAAATTATTCAATTCATTAATTAACATCTTTGGCAAAATGTTCACGCATAGACTGTCCTGTAAAATTTTTTGAAAAATTTATGATGGAAAATTATAAAAGAAAACCCTTTTAATTGTTTTGACGAAGATACTAAAAAAAAGAAAAGAAAATATAGCATTCAATATGACAGAGAAGAAAAAATTACAAGAAAAAAATGCAACATTTAGCTCAAGAATACAAACATTCATAGTTGGAAATGCAAAAAATTATATATCCTAATTAAATTTATAACCAACTTACAAGGAAATTATAAAAAATAACAATATTTTTAGATAAAATAATAAAATATAATTAAAGTTTATAGCTATTGCTTCATATCATATAAACAATAATGATTTACACAAAATAACCACATATAACTACAAATACAATAATTTATAGATCATATAATTTAGATAAGATCTTAAATAATCAAATGTACATATTTTAACAAAAGTAACAGAAATTAGAACAGAAGGATCTGGTTGGTCTCTACATTTAATAAATAATTTAGATGAATGTATTAATATAAGTAATCCATTAAATTGTTCATCTTGTAACATATTACCAGGTTAACAAACTACTAATTATCAATGATAAAAATGAAAATTGTTTTATTTATTGTATAAAATCAGTTTTATATAATTCAAATAAATATCCACAAAGAGTAACTAAATATAAAATAAAGTTTAGAACTATATGAAAATTTAGAAATTTTTTAATGCCTATAAAAAATTATAATAACTTAAATTTTGCATGTAAGTTGATTTTTCGACTAATATCTATTTAATAAAAAATTTTAAATATATATTAGATATAAAAATATACTTAGAAAAACATAATAAATGTATTATATTTCACAGTTAATAATGGTTTAATAACGATTTTCCATTATAAATGTTATTATAAATTAGTAAACATGGTGGAATGTTATTTCCTTTCCATATTAAATGAACATATAGAATATTGTTCAAAAAATGAAGCTGTAAAAATAGATGTGTCTTAATTTAGAGAAATATTGTGTTTCAAAAATTACAATTATTCATTAAGAGTTCCTTTTGTTATCCGTACAGATTTCGAATGTTTATTTAAAAATATGAATTTATGTGAATCAAATTCAGAAAAATCTTTTATAATGAAATATGAAAAACATGAACCTGAAAGTGTTTCTTATTATATTAAATATGTAATGAAATTTATAAAACACCAATAGAATATATAGGTACATATGTCACAAAAGTTTTTAATAAAATTTTAGAAAATGAATTTTAGGAAGTTAAAAGAATTTGCTATATAAAACTTAAAAAGGAGAAATTAACAAAAGTGATAAAATATTTTTAATTCAAAAAATATACTAGTGAAGAAGATATAAAAAGTGTTCCTAATATTTATAAAGTTATATTATGTATGATTTAAAATGTAAAATAATGTGTTTTAACAATTATAATAAGTTTAATGAATAAGAAAAAAATGGTGTATAAATAAAAAATGAAACTAAAAAATTCTAATGAAAATATTAAAAATAATATACAAAAAGGGAATAGTCATTATCATGTAGCAGCTTTATAGCAAGGAGCTACTTATTCTTATGAAATAATATAAATGATCAGAATAAATAATTTTTAGCAATATAACTTCATAATTTACCAGTTTATGATTATCGTATATATTTATTTTAAAATTAATATAAGGAGGTAATGTTGTTAATATTCATGCCAATAAGGAAGAACAAATTAATTTTATTTATTCTAGCTGCCATCTCCATAAACAAATATGGTGGTAAAATAAAGGTAAGTAAGAGGGGCACAATCTAGCTGCAATAAACAATATTATGGGAATCGGTGGTGCACTCTAGCAAACGACCAGATAACTACAGTATGTGGCAAATTAAAAGGTGAGTAATTGGAAAATAAGATGGGCGAAAACAAAATGTCGGTCAGAAACAATATGGTGGACAAGATGGAATGACAGACTGCCAAGACGGAATTAGAAAGCATGAGAAACCACATGGAATGACTGAGAATGAAAAAACCATACAGAATGATAGAGCATGAAAATAAAAGATGGAATGAGAGAGCAGGAATAAACAACATGAAATTATAAGAGCATACAAATACGAGCCATAATGTTTGAATATGAAGTGCAAAAACGAAATGGCAGAAACAATATGGCAATGTACTGGCCATCAAGATGTCAAATGTAGGTCAAGGTCATCCAAAATAGTGACTGTAACATCATTTAAGATGGCAGATACAAGATGATGGCAGATCCGCAAATCCGCAGCCCTCAGCCTCTGTCCTCGGATCGGCATTATCTATCTACTCTTATCTACTTCTTTGCGCACATGCGCGGAGTGCTTCCACGATACATCGTTGTAAGTCATGTCGGCCAGAGCAGCGATTACTTTGGCTGTAATTGCGGTCTCCAGTTGTTCGAGCTTAGCGTCCCGTAATTTGTTTATTTCGTCAATAATAACATGTGCATGGGTTTTACTGATGTGACCTAATTTCGACACCCATTACTGTTATTCATGACGTAACGATCCACACTGAAACTATAATGAGAGTATACTACGTTTAAATGCATGTGTGTCGCTTCTTAAATATAATTTATTTATGCAGTGGCAAATCAGGCTTCGGTACAGCATTTTTATGCATAGTAGGTCGCGGGTTCGAGGCCAGTTGCGCGGGCACGGGTCGCGAGTTAGAGGCTGGAGCAGGAAGATTGTTTTTTTTTTTTAAACAGCGTCTTCTTATTTAGCGAATGGTGGTATTAATTCACCTTTAAGATTTTCTATTATACGGTTTTCCATATTTTCGAGTTTATTTTCCAGCAATTTAGCAACGTCTGCTAGGACTGTGTTTAATTTAGTGGAGATTGAGCACACCATAATTGACAGAATATAAAGCGTTTCGGAATTTGCGTTCTGAATATACGCCTTGTTGACTACATCGTCTTTATGTTTAGGGTCTGCCACAATTTTAATTCTTTTTCTGCCCGCATAAAAGTGTCCACATTCCGACACCGCGAGGCAGCTTTCTTGCCCACGACGTTTCAGCCCGTCGTGGCCTAATTTTGAAATAACGTAGATCATATCTTATTTATATGGTGTAATGAACTGATCGAAACAGTACCTCCCACTAAGTAAGGGAATATCTTTGACGAGCACAAGAAAACCGTGTTGCTCGCACAAACAGAATGCACATACATCATTACATTTTTAATATGGCATGTCGGTGTTCACGTGATCTGAATAAGCATGACGCAAGTTTAAGTCGTCCATGCGAAACACAACCAACACGTTCGCATTGTCACGAAGCAATTGCTTTGGTATGCGTGAAATGCATGAATACGTTTTACAAAGATTAAATGAATACACAGCCGCATGTCTGCCCTTACAAAAATACTGCTGCATGCACGTTTGCTTCTTGCAGGCCACATACCTCGGAAATAAAAACATAATTCATTTCGCTTAGAAACTGTTCCAATTATAACCGACTTTGTTTATTCCAAATACTTGCTTTCTACACAGAATAAAACAAGGGAAGTGGACTGAAAATATACATAGAGTGGTTTGGACTGTTTGAGCGGTACATCATCATTATCTCGGCAAGAATAATAATTCTGTCCATCAACGGCAAGTAAAATTAGCGCTAGGTGCTGGTATTTGGGCTGCTGTAAAGATTTAGAATATAGGTATACATTATCGAATCGAAGACCATTAGGTTCTTCTAGTAAACGCACATTTTCCCGCACCGCGATGAACCGCAAATCAACCCTCTCACTGTATTAGGCAACAGGACGCCATGTCGTGATTCGCGAGTTATGGCATCGTCCTCGGGGCGAAATGTTGACGGGTAGGTTAACATATTGTCTAACGATCGCCATGAGACTGATACAAAGTACTTCAGAGCAGTAGTATTTATAAATTTTTTCGGTGGCATGCTACAATGTTAGCTTATTCAAAAGAAGCAACACAGAGAAGCTGTATGCTGTGTATGAAGTAGCGACGTGGAAGGTAATTAACATCAGTGTGGTGTGATGCCTCGTAGAGGTAACATCAAGAGGGGAAGTGGATTAATATACAATGTCGTAAATACTCTTCCTTTTGAAGTTTATCTTCCTGGCTATGATTTTTGTGGGCCGGGCACAAGATTAGCTAAATGCTTGAAGCGTAACAATAAGGGAATTAATGAATTTGACTCTGCTTGTAGAGCATGATATAGCATACGCAACTAGTGATAAATTGGAAGACAGGCAAGCAGCAAACTTGTAGAGAGCACGATATAGCATACGCAACTAGTGATAAATTGGAAGACAGGCAAGCAGCAGACTCAATTCTCGCGGATAGAGCCAAGAATATTACCAAATCGTGCAAAACTGCATACCTATACCGTTATTTATTTTAAATTACACGAGTCTACGCTTCCTGTATACATCTTGCCCATAAATGTAATAATAAATATGTTCACCCTAATTTGTGACTCACATCTTAATGAGTAACAGAGTCAGACACTTCACGAATTCTCGGCTTTGGTTCGGTTCCGTTTTAAGCTCATCGAGGTTCCTAAAATCCCCATTTACGCACCAGTCGTGATCAAGGGAGTACAAGAAAATGTAGTGAAAGTCGTATAGGGGAGAGACGGGCAGCCCGGTCGGCGGGTATCCTCGGCCAGTGTAAGTTTCAAACAATCCCGCGCGAATAGGTAATCAAATAACACGCCACAAACGACCGCAGCGCCATTTAGCCGTATAATCGAATCAACCCGGACGCGACCGCCGAGCGAACAACACGTTACAATCGTTAATTTACCTGTGCCTATATTGTAATACAAGCCATTTACATTGTGAACTGAGTTATTGTTTATAAAATATAAGTACTTCACCATGATTGATTGATTATCCTTTAATATATAGATTCAAGTGTATAGGTTAGGTTTGTTATTTAGGTTATCTTTATTGATATTGTTGATATGAAATAAAACATAAATGTGGCGGTCCGGTACCACCGATCACGATGTTGTCGGGTAACCCCGGACATTTTTGGATGGAAAAATGTTAAGTTATTTTAATGTAATGTTAAAGCAAGTGTGTAAAATGTTGTTGTCTTTTGCAGAATCACTTCAATATTTCCAAAAGTCAAGGTAAGAATTACACACAGAGGAAATTGGGATGAAAATAAAGTTAAACAGGCTATGCTATCTGTCCAGGAGAAAACGACATCTGTGAGAGAAGCAGCTGAGAGATATAAGGTGCCAAGAGCAAATGAATTGCTCAAACAGTTGAGCTCTATTCCTGTTGCGTCTAAGAAACGTCTTGCAGTGCGTTCCCGAAAAACACAAAAGAGTGTGATTCTGACATCTTCGCCGTTCAAAAACGCGCTGGCAGAGAAAAAGGATGCAATCAGTAAAAACAAGGCGGCAGTTAATATAATGAAAACAAAAAACATTCAATGTTTGGTTCAGCAGCAAAGAGAACAGGATATCGAATGCATCTATTGCGGAGAAACGTTCCAAAAAGACTGGATCCAGTGCCATAAATGCTAAGACTGGGCAAACGAAGCCAATGTGGACATTGCCACTTCGGAGGAATACTACTTTTGTGATGAATGTAAGGCCAAAGAACGGTTTGGTCATCGTCAAATCTATGTCCGGAGCTCCCCTCCAAAAATGTATTCACTGAAAATTGAAGACAGATTTCAAGAATTTATATAAGCTAAGATAATGAACCTATCAGATTGTTACTTAATTATAATTGTGAGAGATATGTTGTATTTCCATTCTAGTATAAAATTAAAGATTTGATTCTGTTGATTTTCAAAATGTCATGAGTTTTATTTATGTGGCCGGGGCTACCCTCCTCACCCCTATCAAGATAATATTTTATTACATTTCAGAGGTGAAGAAATTACACAACGTTTACGTTTGAAGAAAGATGGTGTTAACTTTTTTTAAAACGTAAGAAAAAGACTTCCCGGAGCAAATGCAAGATCAGTAAACGTCAGACTGTCTGCGTGTTAACACGCAAAAACTCACGGTTTCTTAAAATTCTAGGGTTTTTATTATGCAAGAAAAATTGACTTAGAAATACGTGACAAAGACGAGCAAGCAAGCAACGAAGATAGCATCACAAAGACGGAATTCTATACCTATGTTCCATATATCGCAAGCCCACATACACTATCGTCTGAGATTCGCATACCGGTACAAAACCAAGACATTTACACGGTGCCATGTAACTCGTATTTATGCTTCTGCGGCTCCATTACAAATGCCAATGGTGCACGACCTACGACCACCAAAATAAACAGAAATCGCATACTCCATATGATACATAGAGTTTTGTACGAGCTAAATGGGTGCGAAGTAGATAGCTGTAGGGACGTAGGTTTAACTATCTCTCTCTCATGCGCAATCGCTGTCTGCAGAAAAAATGGTCAGATGGGGGATTAAAGCCGATTACGAAGTACCCATTTACGATGGGGGAAAATTTGAAATGTGTGTTGCGCTATTGATGTTGCTCGGTTTCGCAGAATATTACAAACACATAATGATTAATGCAAAGTAAGAGTTGTTCATACTTTTAGCAAACAGGTATATATGTTGCCATACCAAATGTACTCAGAGTTTCAAACATTAATTCTATGTTCAATTAACTTCACCGACTTTAGAACCGAGCGAATTCGTAGGCACTGTACCTCTACTAGTTTTTGGCGTGAGCAAGCCAGACGATAGAATTAACTGCGCATAGAAATGACTGCGAGCGAAAATATTCCAGGAGATACCCAGGCATATGCTCTCATAATTCACGACCGCCTGGTTACCTACGATGTACGAAACAGGGTTGTTAAAATATTAACGTAATTATAGTATTCATTCTGTTAACGTCTGGACGTCAACACGCTCGTCAACGTTCAGGGATTCTACTCTCAAATAGGATTTGTTATTAAATTAATGAGCATAGCGTACAGCGATGATAGCACGAGGTCACGCATATTCTTGCCTCCTTTTCCGTGGTGTTTATTAGATAATAAAAATCAATAGCAAATGGTTAACATAACACTATTATGGTCTGGCATGGTAACATGGTGACACAAATTATGAAAAATTAAGTGATGTACTCACCTAATTGCTAAGTGTCGAAAGAGATGGCTGTGTGTTGGTTACCCGACCGGAACAAAAACTGTTGTTGAAAATGTATTGTAACGAAAGCGTAAAAATATGCGATTTGCAAACCGAGTACTACTGCCCATATCTTAGAAAATTAAAAAAACTTTACACGAATCTTAATCACACTTGTAGTATGTGCGAACAACGCTGGTCATGCTCGTGCCTAAACTTACTCCTGCTACGAAAGTGGGCTATTAAATGTAAAAATGACTGATTCTGTGTAAGTGTAGGGGGACAAAATAGTGCAACACCATTCGCCGAGAGTATGTTTTTATTAAAAAATGTCACGTGTCCTCGCAAGATTATAAAAACCGCTCGAAATCGAGATCGTCAATTTTAGTTTAGAGCTTCAGGTCTTCCTAAGCGTACATAGTACCATGAACGGACTTACAGAAAAATTGAATAGTTTCAGCGTGCAATTTAAAAAGTTGGAAGATTTGGAAATAGGCATTATTGTAAGGAGTGAGATTTTCTATAATTCAATACGCCATATAGAGAGAGCATCACCTGTCTTTTAAATGGAGATTTAAGAGTTCACTTGCCTAAAAGCTACGCACAGCTGATGAACGAGACGGACATGATGGCTCTCAACCAGTGGGATGTGCACTTGAAGTATGGAGGCATGAAACCTGGCGCAAACGGTAAAAACACTCACGTTTTAAAATTTTCGTAATGGAAACGAAAATTTTTTTTTGGTATATTACTAGCAGCCTTCCTGCGCACACGTAAACATGTATATAATTTTCAATCCGCTCGACGCTGGCAAATATGAATGCGTAACTATCGGCTACCGCAAAGTTAATTTTAAGCCCCTTGGCTTGAGCGAACAAGTATAATTGTGCAATTGTCTCGAAAATTGGGTATGCTATAATAACGAAGACGCGTGTATGACTTTAATTCCAGTACATTGTAGTTTCACCAATTGCTCAGTGTACTACTTGCGACCAGGCAGCAATCCACCTCCAACAATAAACTGCTTTATGACTCAAGCTGACGAGGAAAAATTACGTCAAGTGTGGTATACGCCCAGAAACCGCTACGAACTCAAGATACCTGACAGCCTCAACATTAGAAGATGGTCGGAGCACTGCGATGGAGAATGTCACATCGCCATTTTGAATCAAGGAAAAACAACATGGCAGATGATGTGCTCACCGCTAACGTGTGAAATATTCCTGGCAACGTCGATGTGAAGATCACCACCACCAGTCGTCATCGTCGCCTGCTACGGAGAAGTTTGACAGCAGCCGAAATGTTTCATCCAAACAACTTTGTTTCATTCAATCCAGAAGATGTGGACGCCTACACGATTTAACTTGTTGGCTATAGCAGAGTTATCTAAAAACCTGTATGTGAGTTTGAGCAAGTGTAAGTAAATCTTAAAGAAAGAAATTTTTTTAAGTTGTTAAATCATCAGTTGCTAAGAATGAAACAACATATGATGATTATAAAAATGTATTTTTAAATAAATAAAAATACTTAGAAAATGAATATAATAAGATCTTAAAATCATCAAATATATACGTAGGAATAACCAATTTTTTTTTAGTTAAACAAACAATAAAAGTATAATTTTAGAAAATAAAATTAAAAGTTTGCATAATGGTTATAATTACAAAAATTATAAGAATGCAAAATTACATTATTTAACAAATTTATTTGGTAATTACAAAAGAAAAATTACATACCATGAAAAATGTATACTTATAGGAACCAAAACCAAATAAAATAAATCCAAAAATGTTTTTATTTATTTCTTCAGTGCTATGTTAATCATCACAAGCATATTTTACAAAAAAAAACGGAAGCTTTCATAGATTGCAATATAATTTTATTAATAAAAAATATGTTTAAAAATTAATCAGATAACATTTTTTATTGATATCTGCTTATGATTTCATATTTTTACATTTAATTTCCCATTGTTTTCGTAATTGATCCATTTAATAAAAAAAGTTTTTGTAATAAAATAATATTCATAAAAATTTCCTGTTTTTTTCCAAAATAGTTTCAACTTAGAATGATTATGATCTATTATATTTTAATTTTCGTCTTTTATTTCTGAAAAAAATTCATTAAATATTATATTATTAACTTTAAATAATAAAGGAAAACAGATTTATTAACAGTTATACCTTGACATATAAATATGGCTTTTTGCTCAATAGTAGTTATTACTTCTTTTATTTCATTTGTTCTATATTGTTTGTATTATCATTAATAGACATGCCACAAGCTTAATCACAATGAACATTTACAATTTCAAATAAATTAAAATTAAAAATTTTCGGGACTTTTCAATTTTTTTTTTATTTTCCTTTTATTTTTACAAATACTAATATATCTTATAACTTATCTAATTAAATATTATGTTTCCTTCGATTTTGAATTAAGTACATATTTTTTCTAAACTAATATAAATAGATTTAAAAGTTTTGTAAATTTATATTGTAATTTGTAATATTTCTATATCATGTTTCTCTACGTAATGATAATTTCCTTGCTTGAACAACAATAGTAATGTTATTATTACCGCTATTTATTGTTAAATAAGTTGTTTTAAATCTAACAAAAGTGACAGATTATTCATAGTAGTGAATATCATAATGCATTGTTATTTAATATAGAAATATAATGTGATAACATAAAACGATAAATATTGTTTCCATTTATATTGAACAAAAATATTTAAAAAAATGAAAAAACTTTGAAACCTGAATGAACTTATTGGTGAATAAATGATAAAATATCAAGAAATTATGAAAGTGATAAATTTATACCATAAAATATTATAACAAAAATAGGGTGTCCAAGCAACTGTGGAAGTGCTAATATTATGATACCTTTTATACATATAAGGGTTGTTTACATTTTTAACCCTTTCACCACCTGTTCACGAACAAATGAAAATAAACAACAGAGTGGGGTAGATGAGTACAAATGGAGCATATTTCATCAAGGATCCAATTGTGTAACGTCCATAGTTAACCCGCTAATGGCAGTGTTTAGGGGCGGTTAGGCAATCACAATAACTAGACTACATGCATTGTAATCAAATTACACTTTATTTACACATTTGGGCTGAAGGCATGGGGACAGTGTGTCTGTTCAATGTCTCTGTTCAAACTGTCCGCCATCGTCAGCCACACAGGCATTACAGCGCTGAAGCATATTGCGACGCACATGTGCAAATGTTTCTGCGTAATGAACTCATCCCTCTTCTCAAGTGCTGTGGCATACACCATCGATTTAATGTGGCCCTACAGCCAGAAGACAGGAGGTGTGATGTCAGGTGAGTGCAGTGAACATTCTATGGGGCCTCCCCTACCCTATCCACCGGTTCTGGACGTGCATGTCGGGGTACCTGCGAAACGCAATTGCGAAATAGGGTGGGGCCCCGTCCTGCTGAAACCACATCGCTTCACGAGCATCTAAAGGAACGTCTTCCAATTATTCCGGTAACAAGTCCTGCAGGAACTGTAGAGACATAGAACTTCTGAGACTCAAACCGTGTGGTACTGAGCGGTGCTATCAGGTATACAGACCTGCGCACAGGCTGGTTACAATTCCACATACACAATGTTGCAAACCCGCCCCTGCACATTGCCACTGCAATAAGCATTTCAACTATGGGCGTAAGACTATTGAATCCTTAATGAAATATACTCCATTTGTAATTATCTACGCCACTTTGGTGTTTATTATCATTGGTTTTTGAACTCGTGGTATGTTTGTGTAAAAAGTTTAAATCAATTCAAATATGTTTGTTTAATAGAACATTTTAATTGTATCGAAAATATTTTCTGAAAAAAGGGTAATGTTTTAACAATCCCCATTAAATATTTTAATTACATGATTGTGAGAATATTTATTTAGTTATATGTGGTGATGTTATTCTAAATAAAATATATATATACCGGGAATTTTTTCTCGTGGTAGACATAATAATATCGATGTTATTTATTTCGTACAAATTTAATATTCAGTACCAAAACAATAAGTATGAGGTAATACTAATAGTTTATGTGTGTTTCTAAAAAAATATTTTAATTTAAAATATTAAATTTTTTTTTGATTTGTGGAGATAGAGATTACGAAAAATGTAAAGGAATTTGTTAAAAATCTTGGGATAAAGATAACGGTTTTAATAATATAGATGTGATTTGAGAAAATAATTATAGCATATACAGAAATAAAATTTAAGTAAATTCGAATTTTGCAGGAATCCAAGGTAGAAGCACCGCTAAGTTGACATGGTAGAAATAAAAGACCGACAATTACTACACCCTCATTGCTCAGACGTTTACCGAAGAACGTTCCTCACTTGCTGTCAAGAACGATGAGTGCAAATTCTCACCGTACCACACATAAGAGTTGTGTTTGTTGTAAATTCCGTCCTGAGTTTATTGCGCCTCGTCAGTGAACATAACACAAACATCGGGATCTCCTTCTGCTTGTCGAATGTACCACTCACAAAAATTGACGCGGTGCCCACAGCTTGCACTTTCTGGACATGGTACGCATATAATAGCTGCTCGTGCACGACTTCCCAAACGTTGACTTTATTCGTACCAAGATAGTGCCTTCACATCTGGTGCTCGTGCCGAGGTTATCTTCAAATCTGCGAATAAAGTTCGCTTGATATCTTGGAGTGAGAACCCTTCTCATTGCACAAGTGTCAATCCTGTTATGGGCTACCGTTAAATGGTCTCATGCAACCGGCGGATATGTNGTCAATCCTGTTATGGGCTACCGTTAAATGGTCTCATGCAACCGGCGGATATGTCGGTGAAAAATGGCGTGGACAGGAATACGACGATTTGGAAACCTGTCCTCGTAAAATCGACGAGTTGCTTTTCAATTTGGTCCAGATTCGCCATAAACGAGGAGCATGTCTGTGGACTTGATTTGTGTGTACTCCATCGCAGAAACATATATGTCGAAACATGTAACAACAGCATTCTTGATGCTGGACATTTTTACTCGGATCGACAAAGACAAACGCTAACCACTCGTTTAATGTGCCAATGATAACACTGCTTTCACACCTCCTCTTCCTCCCACTTTGGCGCGCTCTGGCGGGTGAGAGGAGACGTTTCCGCCCATTGGTTACTTATTAAAATATGTTTGTTTTCGTTCGTACTTTCTACCCTGAAGCGTTGTAACACTTGTTAATTAACAATCTGTATAATGTGAAACAATATAAGTATATAAAAATTCCTTCATTAGTTCAAAGATGACTTTTTATAATTTGAAAATTCATGTATTTAGCTAAGCATTTTCCATAAACTAACAAAACCAATTTTCCAAAATTATTGTTAAAAAAAAATATTTCTGGGTGAATGAGCAATATGTTAATAAACAGTTACTTCGCCGGCATTGAAGCGAAAATTATACTTTCGGTACAGAAAGTAGTGAACGAGAAATGTGTACTCTTGTATTTGTACCAAATACAAATAACAACATCAACACAATATTTTTCTCCCGTGCTGAAATTTTCAGTATACATTCAGACGTTACATTATAAATACGTGCTTGTAAAATTCATTTTTTGCCCCCTAAAATATTTACAAAATTTTTATTTTTTCTCAGTTATCGTTAGCAACAATTTTACTTCTTAAAAACTTCACTGTGATGTATAATGCGAAAACATTTCCAAAATTTGTTACCAATAAATGCTGTTAAAGAACATATGGGATTTTACTCTTTAACTCATTATTTTATGTTTATCTGGAGTCATCGATGCAGCCCTTTACAAAAAATTGTTGTTTCGCCTGTCGCATATAGCAATGATATTGTTTCAGTTTAAAATATTACAAACTTTAAAACGTTTATTACAAAATACGAAATTTTGGTGAACTGCAATATGGCCTCAATCCCGATTACAGAAATTTTTGCTCCAATGCAAACACATCAGAAGAATAGTCACAACTGGCATCAACAGTAACAATGAAGTATTTGGAATCAGAGGATAGTTGGAATTATTGGTGAAAACTACTGAATAAATATCAGCTGTCCCAAATCAGTGTTTGCACACTTAATACGTTAAAAACAGATAAACTATTAAAGACAATATGATGGGACTGCTTGCATTTGACACTATATGAGCAACTTTGGATGGGTTCTAGCGCGTGTATCCATTCTGATGTCAGATTTTTTGTTGTAACGAGTGGCAGCGCTACAAATGTAGAGGGAATGGCGGAGATGATAAGGTTTTATTTCGAGCAACTTAAGTGTATTTTAAAGTGTTACTGTAAATGTGAGAATATGAGTAGGTTGAAGAGACGATGGAGGACGAAATTCGATACTGTGTCACCATTACTTTTAACAATTACACGATTACATAGACAGTTTGAGAAGGACAGAACTGAATGTGATATGAAAAAAAAGTTTGTGCGGCAGGAAGAGAACGAGAATGGACAAAGGAAATGTAGGAGCTGTATTAAACACATTCACGCATTCCCTCGGGAAGTCGAAGTCCCCATGGCAAGCTGCGTGTGAGTCAGGTGTCAGTAAATGAAGTGTACATCGCTTTTTAAAGCAATTAAATAAAGATCCTAAATTTTCACATTACTTCACACCATGAATGAAGATAACGCAGATAGGCTTGTGAACATTTGCAACGACAGTGAACAGTGATTGTTTGGTCCGATGAGATAACGTTTAAATTGAATGGAATTGTCAAAAGACACAGCTGTGTGTACAGGGCCGATGAATATCCCCATATTGTGCTTGAGCAACATGTTTATCTTCGTGTGTTAACAGTGTGGTGAAGTCTGCCAGAGTGCTTGTGGGTCAATTCTTCTTTTATGGGACAGAGACAGGTGAAAGTTAGGAGAAAATTGTGGCAGCAGTTCACCAAATCTACCAAGATGACGATTGTTTTTCCAGCTGGACGATACGCTGCCAAATTACCATCAAGACACATGGTCGCTCTTGGATGAGAAATTTGTCGAAAGGTGGGTAGGCCGAAAAGGAATTGTTGAGTATCCATGCGGGTCTTCAGATTTAACACTGTTAAACTTTTATGTGTGTGGAACGCTACGGGCACAGAATTCTATCACGGACGCGATTGTGACCGTCTTTATTTCCAATCCCTTCGTAACCATAGCTTCTGTTGGTCGTTCTCTTCTACAGCATTGCAGATGATGTCTTGCTGTTGACGCCGGAAAGTTTGAAAATTTGTAACTTTGACGTAGGCTTGTCTAGGCCCCACAGTTGTGCGCCAAATTAACTTGACGCATGTACCGCCACTGTAAAAGACAAGGCGGCTTATACGGTCAAAGTTAATGCCCCTCCAGGCCCTGACTATTAGGTGCGTGGAGGGTAGGTTGCCGGTTTAGTAATAATGTTGGCTAAGACTGTGGTATTTGGAAGTACGAATATATATTGTCTCATATGTCTTTTCACAAATACACAATATCGGAACTTCTGAGGTGCGGTACTGTCATAGTGTGTCTACTCGAATGTACTGGGTGAATTACTT
>NQII01001262.1:42112-71176 GCA_002778355.1 Clitarchus hookeri
AAGGAGGGGGGGGGGGGGGGGGGGGGGGGGGGGGGGTGTAATACCTCGGCACAAATTACTGCGAGTCAGTATTCTTCTGCGATGCGTACTTCTGCGTTCCGGCGAACTACGCATGATAATTTGGGTGATAACTTGAAAAGCCCTGCACTCCATATTTCTCGCGGCGGGCGAGAGGTGTCCGGGGGAAGGGGGTGCAGGGGAAAGGCCTACGCTACGTCGCCATGTGTCTGGAAAGATTCCACTGGCCTAAATGGTTACACGTGCCGACTCGTGGGCGCCTGCAGCGCGTGATAGGCGGGGTAGGGGTGAGGGGGTGAAGGAGATGAGCTAAAGGCGTTCTAATCCTCAAACCGACACGCGACAACTTTTACTAACATTTGCACACATACAACATTGCCTTCAGGCCAGTAGAGTTAAAAACATGCATTTTAATCTGATAATCTTCAATAAAGTCTCTGTTGTTCCGTACATTTGTGTAAACATTAACACAGGACATCCGATAAACACTGAAAATAGTATCCGCAAAATTGATAAAATTATTTTTTTTATGTAACACTGTGTAGAAAAGTAGCATGCTGTGGGATGCATTCAATGGTTTCCTGGTGCCTTAACCATCAGAAAGGCCATCTCATAATTACAAAAAATATATACTTTCCTGTAGATGGACTCCACCTGAGCTTCTCTGGGGGCAGGCGAGTCTGTGTATATTATTCAGTTTCTTCATTATTTTCAAACCAAACATTTGAAAAACCATCAAATGTATATTATGTTTGTTGTTTCCTAACTATTCCATACATTACTAGTGTTTTAAACTTCTTAAAAAAAAAGTATCACATTTTAAGCTAAACTTAACTTTTGCTTTTATTTTACCTGTAAGTTGCAATATATAATTTATAAATTATATTAATTAAAACAACCAGAAAATAGGCGTATTTGCAGATACCAGTAAGAAATAGTTTACATGGAAAATATTGTTAGATTGAGTGCGGTGTTATTTTTTTGGCTTGGTTAAGCTTTGCTTGCGTAAGGTGGAGGAATAACCCGAAAATGGCATTTTGACAGAGCTTCAGGAAAGTAGGAAGTAAGCGTGAATGGACTCAAGCACTTTTATAGCACACAACATTTTTCACTTAAATCACGTCTGCATTAGTAAAAATTTGCATTGCGCATAGCATTCGGATAAAATTTATGCAAACATGAGCAAAGTTTTGTAGGTGCACTCTTAATTCGAATCGGTGGAAAAACACTGATACGCTGTGAAATACAACTACTGGAATCAGGGAAAATATCTCCACTTTGAATCAGTGGAAAACCACTGCTTTTTTAAGTGAAACAATTTCACTGTTTGAATATGTGATGGGCAACTGCAGTGGCAAATTAAATATTATTTATATTGAATTTAGCAAAATAAATACAATAAATAAACATGTTTACGATAGTTTACTATTTATACTGCACAACTAATCATCATTTAAAAAAAGTAAAACAACTCTTGGAGGTGACCAGGATTAAACTCACATACATTTTCCACTTCGATTTAGGCCGTTACCTTACCGTCTGCGCTATAAGTCATGTCGAAAACTGAGAGGAAAATATGTGTATTATATTTCTTATGGAAAGCGTGTAGTTTCAAATTTTATGCCTTTTCTTTTCATATTTGGTTTAATTGGTAACGTTAGGATTGTTAAAACGAATAGCTCATATAAGGACACTCTCTACACCTCATTATATGAAGTTGAAACCTTCAAACATACCACTTCTATCATTATATGACATCAGCGAAATGAAAGTCGTAAATACGGTATGAAAGACTGGATGTTCATGTCACCCCATAGAATGGTGTTTTGAAATATGAAACCCATTTTAGAAAGTAATTTGTATTGGTTTTATTAGTTTATTCGTTGCTATTTCACTTGATACACATAGTTTACAGAGTATATCAGACACACATTATAAACAACATCTTTTTAGCCAGTTTTGTAAGATAGCACCGAGCAAAAAATATTAGGTTTTTAATGCCTTATCTCGGGTACTAATCAAACCGATGTACACCAAATTTTTGACAAAAAGCGTTATGGTAAGCCGTAAAAACTTATGTGTTTTATTGGCTCAGACACCCATTTTCAAAATTATGACAATGTAAATATTTCAGGTTAGTGAACCCTAACATTCAATATATCAGACCGATTAAATCCGAAGTTGATGCTCTAAATACCACCTCTGTGGTGCAGTTGATAGCAAGCTAGCTTAACTCTACGAGTTTTTCTGAATTCGAATCTCGGGTAAATTACTTGTGTATTTTAATTATCTTGGTACTGTTCACATGTTTTAAGTTTAATTTCCAATGCTATTCCTGTCAATGAGACGTCAACGCCTACCCACCTTCTAAGCTGTAAAGAGTTTCACAAAAAAATTATTTGCCCCATGTAGAGGAAAGTAGTCTCGTTAGTTATCAGTAACTTCTTGTTTAGCTTATATTATTCTTGTAACAGATACTGCCAGTGTACAATATTTGGTTGAAATTGGTCAAACCCTATGGTTTGTTATATAAAATAAACCTAAAATATTTATATGGCCGCCATTTTCAAATTAAGTGCCTTATAATGTTCAGTTATATTACTTATGTGGCAATTTTGGCTAAAATGGGTTGAGTAATTTTCAAGATATAAAGTAAAAGCTTTATTATTTCATGTTATGCTTTCTTCCAAAATGGCAGACCAACAATAATATTCGCTTCTGAATTCAATGCTGACAACTTGCACTGGCAGTAAATCCAATTTGGTTGAAATCGGTCAAACGGTATGGTAGTTATACCTAAAAACAAAAATATTTTTATGGCCACCATTTTGAAAATAAGTGCCTTATTATTTTAAGTTACTTACATTTACTTTGCCTAACGTAGTATTAGTTATGTGTTATATTTGGCGAAATTTGGTTGAGTTGTTTTCGAGATATAATGTAAAAGCCTTATTTTATCGTGTAATGCTATCTTCCAAAATGGCAGACCATTAACAATATTTACCTCTGAATTTCATGCTTACAACTTGTACTGCCATTTTAACAAAATGTGATTTAAATACGTTAATTGGTTTCCGAGATATGACATATCACACTTCATTTTAAAATGGCCGCAATTTTGTAAGTAAGTGCTTAGCGTAGTAGAAAGTTATAACATACAGGTATCCTTTTTTTGGTACTATATGTGTACCGAGTTTGGTGAAATCAGTTTCACATTTTAATTATTAGATTTTTTTGGGCGGGACATACGCACAGACTTCCGCTCACACCCCCATACGTACACCCACTTAGACACCCAGAAACATAGACAGGGAAGTGATCTCTCAAGCCTTTCTTTCCTTCATAAAGTAGGCGAAAAAGATCTTAACAAAACACAAAAATTCGTTTCACTCCATCAATTAAATTACATTTTGTGTCTAAGATTTCTGAATCTACTACACAACACTTGTTTAACTGTCACAACCAATTATCTATAGGTATCGTGTTTGGCTATAGTAATATGAATCAGCTAATAACCTAGACTAGTAGCACCGTTTGCGAATCATTTACGCACACGGAAGTTCCTTAGGTTTTAAGCCTCGCAGTGTACAGTGCCGGCCAAAAATAACTTCCCTATGAGTTATATAAACATCTGTGTTCGCCGGGTCAGAATGGGTTAAAGTAATGGATAGAAGCAACTGCATAATATGTGTGTTTAGTTCATCACTCACCAGTCGATAAATTGGTTTATGTTTTCCTATTCCTAAACGCAAATGGATAATATTTGTGGTATTGTCAACTTTTGATTTAAATGTTTAAAATCTAGAAAACATCTCTCTAACTATATTTATACTAGGGCTGATTCAAAAGTCATGGCAACTATTGTTTATCTCCTGAAAATGATCAAACACAGGAAATGTACTATGTACAGTTAAAAGTGAACGAAAAGTAAGTTTTAAAGGATACACCACGTGGGGTATATATGCAGGAACGTCCGGTATGGAACAAAGACAAACATCGCTACTTGTATTCACCGTTAAATTAAGTTTATCTCATACAGCCTATATACACACATTTTAACGGGTACGTATCGTACGTTTGCAAGCTATTTAACATACTTTAAAGTAGTAGTAGGTTGTCCACGGTTCGTTGCCAGCGATGAGTCAGACGGAAAATACCATCGGTTGCATGAGATCCGTCAATGTGTCCTACTTCTCGTCGAAATGCTGTGACGATGTGTTGTTTGTTGGCAAAGTGTTTACCACGCAATGGCCTCTTCACTTTGGGAATAAGATCATAGTCACACAGACTAAGATCGGGAGAATAAAGAGGGTGTGGCAACACCTCCTAACCCCAATGCCGTAAACCATGTATAACGCTACCTGCTGTATGAGATTTAGCATTGTCATGTAAGAATATAGCGTTTCCCAACAGTTCCGGACGTTTTTCTCGAGCTCTGCACGACGAAGATGGTACCGCAGAAATTACAGTTAGTACTGTGCATTTACAGTACAGCGCTCACAAACTGGATAACACACTAAAACACCTCGACTCTAATATGTCAAAATGTTCATCAGCTTTGGGAGTGACAGGTTTTGTCGTACCTTGTATCTCCGTGGTGATCCACGATGACGGCATTCGCTGGACTGCCGCTTCAATTCGGGTTCATATAAACGTGCCATGTTTCATCAATTGCAATGATGTAGTTCAGCATGCCATTACCTTCACAATAAAAGTGTTTCAGATTGATACATGTCTTATATCGGGCCCACTCATCTACCTCATTTATGTGATGTGGCACCAACTTGGCACAATTTTTCCTTACATTAAAATCCCGCCGTAGAATTCGGCGCACTGACAACGCAGGAATACATGTATGCTGGGCTAATTCCATAACAGTCGTGCGAGTGTCGTACATTAGGCACTGATCAACCACAGCCACTCGTACATCGTGGTCCTCTGACAGCACATCCACTGCGAGGTAGGTTGGCTGTTGACACTCTCCCCTTTTTTGAAGATATCTACCCTCCTTGCCACAGTACGATACGGCGTATCACGATTACCGAATGCTTCCCGTATCTTTGCATGGCATTCGCGTGCATTGTGGCCGCAGCGTACGGCTATCTTTATTTACGCACTCTGTGGGCTTTTGGTTACGTCCATTTCGCACCGCTGTCATCCGACAACTGACATAGGGAACGTGCTCACGTCCGGACGGATGCCCTCATATCCCATATGACGGCAACAGCAGTTCGACGTGGAATAGCACACACTGACGAACCGAGGGAAACCTCCAAGACTACTATGAAGGGTGTTAAACAGCTTGTACACGTACGATATGTACCCATTCAATTAGGTATGTACAGAGTGTACGAGAATACATCACTTAAACGGTGATTTCAATCAGCCATGATTGTCTTTGTTCCATGCCGGGCATTCCTACAACCATATGCCTTGTGGTGTCTTCTTTTAAATGTATTGGTCATACACTTTCAAGTGTACATAGTACATTTCTGTGTTGGGTCATTTTCGGGAGATAAACAATTGTAGCCATAATTGTGAGTCAGCCCTCGTACACGCAAGAATAAATAAGCAATAAATGCCTGTATAGTACGAATGTTTTTTAAATTACAATTATGGCAAATTATATCTTACCCAAACTTTCTAAACTGTGAATTGTGAATTTGATTGCATGAGGCAAGTGTAATATGAAATCGGAAGAAACGTGTATATTGCTGTAGCTAAATGTATATACACTATCTTACTTACGATTCTTGCATTTTATATTAATGTGGGATACAAAACAAACATTGGTTGACTAATAATTCGCAACATTGATTTAAATATATGCAGATACAAAATTAGAGAAAAACTATAATGATAACCGAGAGCAGAAAGTTTGTAGGTTGCTGCTGTCCTAAGCTGCTTTAATATTTTCGAAGTTATACAATCCGTAACAATAAAATCAGGTGTGTTGTTGCTTTAAATGTGGTATACAAATAAACATTGATGCTTATTCTTCATTTCATATGCACATTGTCTGTTTATTTCTAAAAAACAAAAAAAAGTTTCTCATTTGCAAATTTTTTTTTGTGCACATCCAAAATAATTATTTAACAAACCAATTTTTAAGTTGAAAATATTTTTAGTAAAGAAAATATTATGATGGCGCTACGGTAAGAAAATATAAATTATTTGTGCGTGAAATTTTTAACATATTTTAGTTCAATTTTTCGAGTGATGACGAGTTAACATTAAACGGGCGCACTTCACCGTCAAGCATTCCTGCCCACGCACAGAACCTGGCCGCAGAGAGCAGATGCAAATAAGGACGGCATTCCCGTGTTTCTCTGTAGCTCCGCAATGCAAAATAAAAACACCATCAATTTGGAATAAATAATACCTCAGATTGAACATTTTGATTAAATAAAACATTTCGAAATTTTGGGAAAATTTGGCCAGTGCTTAGAACACGAGAGCATGCACTCACGCACTGCCACTGTTTCAAATTCAACGACGTCGATGTTGGTCCCAAGAATAATACGCTGGAGAACGTTAGAAAATTCAGCACACTGTGAAAATGTAAATTGGTGTATTTAAAATTTACAGCGGTTAAATGCACTCATCTTACAGTCAATATGATATTATTGTCTAATGATCGTGTGCCATATGTTGTGGCAAATTTGCCTGTAGCTGTGTGTGGCTACGCGTAACAAAGTAGCATGAACAATAATTACGTTTAAGAATTTAGGGGAGTTTCGCTGCGAAACGTGCATGTTTCCTCAACTTTAATGGAAATTCTTGCAATTAATATTAAAATTGTTATAAGAAACTTAAATAATAAACATGCAAAGTGAAAACAATTTTTTGTAAAGTGGATATTTAAGTGAAAATAATAATTTTTTATGAACTGATTTAAAATGTTTTACTTGAAATTAATAACGATTTGCAGAGTCGATAGATTCTGTTCACAACTTCTAGCAAGACGGTGCTAGTAATATTTGTTCTGGTCCACTAAACTTGCCTAACACATGCTGGACCAAAAAATAGTAACTGGTGGAATACAATGAATGGTATTTAAAACCATTTTTGTGAAGCCCGTGAATATTATTGGCATAAATCACATTTAAGAAAATAATAGTGAATTGTAAGAATTTAAATATAACAGCTGTAGTTCAGCGAGTAAAGAGATTCAACGGCGAAGGACAAATGTTTCAGACAGAGTACGTGGATGGCCACAGCAGGTGTTCACATTCCTTCCTGAAACGCCTATTACACTTAGAATGTTTAACTTGTTCCTGGATTAGCAGGAGGTACCACGAACCCTACCCTACACCCCATACCTTTCCGCTGCGGTGATCTCGCTCACCCGGACGTGTCTAGGACGATCTTGTGACGATACGTCTCTGGCGCATACGGTTACCTGGCGCGTNCTCGCTCACCCGGACGTGTCTAGGACGATCTTGTGACGATACGTCTCTGGCGCATACGGTTCTCTGGCGCGTACGGTTCTTTGGCGCGTACGGTTCTCTTCCGCGCACAGTTCTCTGGCGCTTACGATTATCTGGCGTAAATTTCACTCAGCCCCCTTTACTTCTACACTAAAGGCATTCGCAATAAAGGGGCAGCCCTAGGTCCTTCATTTCCATTGGTCGAATAAAATAAGAAATAGTTTCTTTCGACCTGTTGTGAAGTACTCATGCTATTCGTCAAGAGAAAATAATAAAGGTGGACCAACCGACCTTCTGTTGGCCCCCGATAAAACCTGAGTTGTGGTTTAAATACGTAAGGTCGAGTGACATTACTGTCGAGCGCTCTATGCCCGAGACCTTCTTGCCTGCCTGAGCAGAGACTTGGGCCTAAAAACTAAAATGTTAAGCCCCGGGAAAATTAGCAACGTCATCACAAATCCCTTAAGTTATAATCCCCAAATACTAACTTTAATTCAATAAAGTACTTAAAAAAACTGCAAAGAAACAAAATTCTAAATTACACAAAAATGTTTTACGTAAAAAAAAAAACAGCAAAGTTTTACCAGTAACTTCTTGTTGTTAATTAGATTTTAATGTATAATAAACCAGCGTGAAACTCTGCAGCGAGAAGTCTGCAGCAATGTTGTGGCCACCATTGTTATTTACATTAATGTGGGAGGTATTAATGAGAGGTTGCTCTTAAGTTGAATACAGAAAACAATGTTCGGAGAATAGTATTAAAATTTCACTTCGTTTACGATACTTCGCAACTACAGTTTAAAATATCAGTTCACAAAAATTCATAGCTCCTTTAATATTTATTAGTTCCCACTTTATTTTGCATGAGGAATCGCGTCACCAAGCTTTTCGGTCGAATTCCGCACACTCTATATAGCACTGGAATCCAGGAAAGTAAAGCTTTGTCACAGACACACAGAAACAGATACACAACCAGAAAATGAGAAAAATACGCAATCATAAATAAAAAAATGATCCGAAAAGAAAATGACACAGCCCCTGATGTGATCAGTTATGGTGAGGAAGGCGTGATGTGTCAAGATTATGTTCATGGTAGACACTATAATTGCAAGTGCAAGATGTCTGATAGTTTTATATTCAAAGGATTGTTAAAGTACCACAGTATAGGGTATAAAATTCCCTGTTTAAGCACTTTAAAAAATTACTTCATTATAACTTACTTAATATGCAAATTCATGGATATAAGAGATGATTAAATGTGGAATGCTGTAGTTATCAGGGTTTAAAGAGTATAGAAGCTGACATGTTACGCGTTTACTAAGCTTCAAGAGTTGTTTATAGTACACTTAACATGTTACAATCATATGTATATACTTTTCCTTAAAACTATTAAGTACTTAGGCAATTTTTTCGTACAAATATATATGGGTATAAGATATAGAAAAAAATATATTATTGTAAAAATAATGTTGAAAATTTAAGTAACAACGAGTTCGCAGAAGTCATAATAAAATATAATAATATGTCTTACTATATAAAACCAAATTTGACTTATGTGTTTAATATTTCCAGGCACTATATTACTATTTCTATTCATTTTCAGATGCCCCGGGTGGTCCGACGGGTCTTCGCCTTCTTGATTCTGGCAGTAGGAGAGTAAAGCTAACATGGGGACCGCCTTCCGATAACAGCAATCATGTTCTCCAGTACACTGTCCAGTACCAACAGGAAATGTGTATGTTAAACTCTTCTTAACCGTGTCACAGGAGGAGATAGATAGAATATATAAGATACGTTTTCGATTTTTTTGCTGGTCGATTTTTGTACTGAAACGAATTCACATTTAACAAAAAGTTACTGATGTTATTAATTTGCCTACTTTCCTTGACATGTGCACGCGAGTGATTTTGACAAATTAGGCGCTATTATGAGATAAAAATTTGATAAATTAGGCCATACTCTGAAACTTAGATTAAGAAATGTGAGTTAAAATAAAATATTAATATTTCCATTATTTAGAAAATAAATATCTTGCTCATTGTAACATATCACTTCACATGGTTTGCCGTACTATACTTGTTTGCCAAATTTGATGGAAACCGACTAAACGTTTCCCCAGATATGTCATAAATGTTGGCCATCTTACAAAAGGGCGGACAAAGAGCCTCTGTGTATACATATATGATGAATGTAATATGAGTTACTGTCATCACGCAACGTTTGGTTGAATTTGGTTACATGGTTTCGTGGATATATAATGGAAATAGCCGTATTTAAAATAAGTTTTTGACTCACTGAGAAGTTGTAGTATAAATTGCGTATGAAATAACTTTTCTTGTTAGCTGAATTTGGTAGAAATGTTTTTTTTTGTTTATATAGATACAACACAAAAACTTAATTTTAAGTAGCGCTATCTTACAAAAGTACAGAAAAGTGGCAATGTATTAGCGAGTTTGATGTTTTCAATTGATAATTTCTGTGTTGGAAGACTGGTTTAAATTAATCGAAATCTTATATATATATATATATATATATAATTATAGTATGACCGGAATTTTAAAATAATTGAATTTTCAATACCCATTTCATATTTAAGTATGACCTACCATCGTATTAGTTACAATCTATATTTGGTGGGAATCTGTTTAGCAGTTTCCGAGATAAAAGTTATTTTTTTTCATGAAGTGTGGTCATTCAGAAATGCGTACTAAAAATGTATCTCTAAATAAAATATATTCGTGATGAATTGTCAAAATACGAAATTAGGATTAAATTGGTTTATTGTTCCATAATATTACATTACCTTCTAAATATTAAGATGGCTACCATTTTGAAATAAGCACATTGCGTGCTTAAATAACTATAAAATTCGAATGTCCTTACTAAGAACTATGTGTGTAACGAGTTTGGTAAAATTTGGTTCACATTTTCAAATTTTTTAGGGGGAGGCACACACCAACACATGAAATTGATCTCATAAGCTTATTTTTCCTCCGAAAAATAGGCTAAAATCGACAGTGTCATTGAGTATTCTAAGATCTCTGGCATGATAAAGCTATCACTGTCAAGAAAGCATGATTTTAACTTTCTTTATACCGACTCATATAATTAGTTGAAATATTTTTCATTAGAGCGATTTTAATCTCGCTACAATGGCATTATTTTAGAAATATGATGTTTGATTATATGTTGGAAGCACAGACGTGCATATCATATACTATCGTATACAAACAACAAAGTTAATTCAATAGCAATTGGTACACAATTTGCGCTGGTTTTATCAGCATTTCGGTGTATTTTGATTTGAGACCTTAAGATAAATAACAATATTACTGACACAGATAAATTTTGAAATATAACAACCATATATTTATTAAATATATATGTAAGTTAAGAAATATAATGTCATGGATACGTCAAAGTTTTAAATGTTGCCAAAATATGTTTGGGAGTTTTCTTCAAACGTAATCTTCTGTGGGATTCATAAATGAGAAATAGTGTGTGGGAACATTCGAATCAGTGCTCTAACATGATAAATAAGACTCATTACAAATGGACATTACCTAGTAATGGGTTGCCGTTTTCTTGCCTAAATCTCTTTGCTTGCAACATTTTGCCTAACAGATGCTCGCGTGAAACAGGTTTACAGGATTACAGGAATTATGCGAACACAGTTTCAGGAAAAGACTTGGTGTTCTACACTGCGGAAGATAACACGCCAATTACAGCCAAATTTTTAGAGATTCGTGTAACAACACAATGCTGTGAGTCACAAACTAAATAGAGAAAATCGTAATTATATATGTTTATATAGACACAAGAACCATTGTTGATGCATTAATCATTCAAGTACGTTTACACTATAAATGTGATGTTGGAAAACTTGACACTAATAGTATGTTTATGATGCTATTAAATAACTACCAACAGTAATTAAAATAAAATGTACTGGATCGTACAAACATATGTACATATATACATGTTACAGAGACACAGTGTACTCAATTGATGAGACGACACCGTCGATACATTTCGCTATTCGGTTCTGCTCTCTCACTGCGGTAATGACACTGTTACCAAGAAAATCCGCTATTTTGTAAAAACATGCATTTTACTAAAACCCTTAAACATAACTGTAAGTATTCTAGGTTTATTTTATACAAATTCAGTATGTTTGTATATACTCATTAGGGGTAGAAAAAAGTTATATCTGCCTAGTAATGTGAACCAGCCCTTTCGCCTAGTTGACTGCGGCTATGCGGCGTGGCAGGGACTACACAAAGCACCGGAAATGGCCCGGATTCGTAGTGATCCGTGACCGCTGAACAGCCTCCTACAATGCCCGGAGATCGGTCGGAGTAGGTTCCACGGCACGCACAAACTTCTCGTGAGGTACCCAAATGTGTTCGAAGAGTTAAGGTCTCTTGACCTCGGGGGCCAAGCAAGAAACCTCAAGTCCTGGGAGTGTACATCCAACCACTCGGTAACTATTCTGGAGTGGTGTGTAGGTGCATTGTTTAACTGTAAGCACAGTTCTCCTTCAATGTACTGTAGGCACAGAAGTGGGTGCACATGATTAGCCAGTATGTCCCTGTATTTTTAGCCGGTCAGGGCGATAACATTTGAAACAAGAGACCTACTTCTTCCCACGTAAACAGTCTCCACATGAGGATACATTCACCATCGGCCTGAACTTTACGCTGTTAACACGAGGGATCCATCGCTTCATGTAAGTTTCGACGCACTCGTACACTGCCGTTGGTATGTACCTACGCGTAGCTCGACGCATCCGTCCAAGCGACCTTTCCTGTGCGTCGAGGGTCCAGAGGCGACAATCGCGCTCTCACATTAATCGTATAACTTGGTCATTTACTGTAAGTAGAGGTGCCCTACTGTGGTGATGGCTTCTGTACGCCACAGCGAGGATATAGTTCTGGTGGTACGGATGCTCACAGGTCGTTGTGGTCAAGTTTTAATTTGCTGAATGATCTGCTGCAGTGTTGCCTGCCTGTCCGCTGTTGCCAATATAGCTAGCCGGTAGCTACCGCCGTCATCGATACACTGTACGCCATGGCAGTTGTCCCTGGCGATGGTGGTTTTACCCGAATTATGAACTCATTCTGTACTTTTGACAGGGTTGTCCGTAGAAAACCTAATCCTTGCACTTATTCATATTTGAAGTGTCGTATGTGGTTGGCTCCAACGATCTCTCCACGATCAAATGCATTGAGATCTTGTTTCTTCCCCATTCTGTACTTGATATTTTCACTTGGTTGCTCAGTATACGTCCTGATGGCATCCCAGTAATAAACAATTATGGACACTACTCCATTCGACCGGGCGACCAAAGAGTAACTTCACCAACACAGTGGGGGTCTTCTGTTCAACTTGTTAGAATTTTAAGTTTTTTAAAATTGTCTTATAATTTATTACGGGATGCGTACTCAGATACACAGGATGAGTACAAAAGAATACCCCAACTTTGAAGGTCTATAATATCAAAACCAAACAACCTACAACCTTGATTGACCAATTAAATGAACCGTGAAACCGATAAGTTTGTTTACCATACATTCATAAATATTCAATGTGACCACCATGAGCGGCCGGAACGACATCTACGCGATAATCAAACTCGTTCCACGCTCTTGTCAGCATGTTCGGTGTTACGGTTTGGATGACGTTCGTAACTCTCAGTTTGAGGTGGTGAGATGGTAGCGAGCTCGCATTCGACTCGTCAATGTAAAGGAGATGGTCTGATGTTTCTTTATGTGCCGAGAGATGACACTGGGAGCGTCTGTCGTCGCACTATGAGCGTGTATTGTGTGTTAGTCTGCATCACGATGGCGACGGAACAACAGTAAGCGTTCTGTATTGTTCAGTTCGTTAAATGTGAAACGCTTAAGAATGTTCTAAGTAAATTCCATGGCAAATATGGATAGATGGAGGTGGAGTATCGATAGGTTCACGATCTTTTTCCGGCTGCAGCGATGTAGAAGATGTGATGTTTTACTGGATTCCTGATATTCACGGTACACTCGTGAAATGGTCGTACGCGAACATCAAAATGTTATCGCTACCTCCGAGATGCTATGTCCCATCTCTCGTGAGCCGACTATAACACCACGTTCAAACTCACTTAAATCTTGATAACCTGCCATTGTAGCAGCAATAACTTATCTAGCTGTCGACCGCATCGCGTTACTCTGATTGGTTCTGTACCTCTGTGATTTGCATACACACGCCTATACCAGTTGTGTTTGCTCTTCAGTGTACATATGTCCATGGTCTGATGAATGGCCAAGGGGTAAACATGTGTTTCTGGAAAATTTAAGGTGTGAACTTTGCCCCATTTAATTCTGAGCACGAAACATACATTGTTGTAGTTTAATTCGCCTAGAAATATCACCGACGATCGGAAACAATGTAGAAGACCCATCGGTCAAGTCGACTCAAAAATAAGCATTCGATATTAAAGGGGAGGGGACTTGTATTCTCTTATATGCTGCTTCCTTAATCGATTTCAATGGTAGTATATTATTTTCAGGCATGTGCGATATTTTTCTGAAAGGAGGCGCGTACCTGCTTAACTGATATAGATTGGTTCCTTTCTTCCACCAGTTTTCCTTTATCCATATATAGTTCGTCGCATCATATTAGGATATTGCACGAATTGTAGTTGCAAACAATATAAAAATTATGGTGCATGTAAAGACTTGAATATGTACTGCTGCTATTCGATAATCTTAATTCTCACTGTTAAGGGGCTCGTATGTATTTGAATGGAATGTGAAGGCAATGCTCGGGCTGCTTAAAACAATTCCGGGAACTTTTGATGTGAATTTACATAGGCATGTCGATTTGCCTCTGTATTTAGAAAATCAGGTATTTTTTATATAAATTTCTAGTATGCTTTTATTTTTACGCGCAGTGATTTTCTTACCAAACACAGTACGAATCTGGATTGTGATGGCTCGATTATACGGTCTCTGCTTCGTATATTTATTAAATTAGGTCGTAATTTTTCCCGCTGGTTTATTTCCTTATACTTTGTTGACTCACTTAGGGTAAAATATTGAATATGTATATTTTACTGATTTTTTTAATACTGACCTTACCATGGATGCAATATTTTGAGGGTTTATTCATAATCATGTGCAATTTGATGTCGAGGGTGCATTTGGAGGTCTTCTCCCCAACACTTTCTTTGTTTAAACGTGTGACCTTTATATTGGTATTTTTAATGTTGATTATTGTGGTTCATGTACATTTAATGTTCGCATTCAATTCGAAATCTTGTCTGCTATTGTATTTTATGCCTCTCATTTTATAATACATCGCGTGCCAATTTTTTACTATTTCTGTTTTAGACTTCCTACTTGAATGATGAGCTATATTTCGACGCCTTGTATTTAGAGCTACATCGGGACTGGATTGATCAGATTATGTACGGACTGCGGAGAGAGGAGCACCTTCTCGACCCAAGATGGAACGTATTCCATAACATTGTGTCGTTACTGTGAGAAGAAATTTTCTGAAAGCAGCAATGCTCGGCGACATGAGATATACTGTATTCCGAATGTAGAGCATTTTACTTTCGCATGAAAAAAATACAAATCGCTGTTTGGTCGGCGAAGTGGCAACCTGAAAAGTTATCTCGAAACCTGTACTGGTCTACCTTCACTGCCTGCAAAGCGTTATCTGCCGAAATTGCATCTGAGATGTACTTGGATCGTAACTGGTGTTACACACACTGGAGAATCATGAAAGCATAACACTTCAGCTGTGAATGTCAAAGGCAGTTCGTTGATGCCTTCAATGCAACTACTTCAACAAAACTTTCGCAAATGCTAATGAAGCACGAGGGAATGAAAAGAACGCATGTGTAAGGATTTCCATCCGCATGTCATATCGATGTCAAAAGTGCTCTATACAGTTTACTCGCACTGACTGTTTAAAAACGTTATCTGAAACAGTTTGAATCATATGATGCAGGTCTAGCGGTATTACCTTCCTATTTGTTGTTCACAGCAAAGGCTGGTCCCAATGCAACTTGTACTCGTGAATCAGAAGCTACACCTAGCAATTCACGCGAACATGCTTCGCAACCTAAGAAAGTTAGCTAAATGTAAATAGATTTCCGTGAAGGAATCAGCATTCAGGGGTCTTTTGAAAACATTTGTTGCTCCAAATCCTATAACTACGACGAAACACAATTGTCCATTTCTCTCATGAATTAAACAAAATTTAATAAACCACCTTACAGAAGGAGGTTGGGAAATATTTAGTTGTGAAATGTAATATATGGTTGCAATGTAGCTATAGTAATTCAGATGTATACAACAAAAAAGCACCAAGACTCGAACTTACCTGAGTGTAATGCGGAGCCGGTGTTGAAAAAATCATAAAGAAGACGCGACAAGGAAGAAATAATTTTGAAGGGCTCTGGCTGGACACTCAAGTTAGTGGATCATCTGCGGCTGAGAACAAATGGGATCGGTACACCCATCATCGATGTTGTTTACACGCATTAAAAATTATCCACATTTCGCAGCATCACAATTCACATTAGGTTTTCACAAAGTTTATATACGCAAAGGGCCTTAGGCATGTGAGAAGTCTATGGTTTAACGATAGTTATGCCTCTAAGGCTCCCACAGTACTGGGAAGAAGTTTATATCTGGGTTTTTCTGCAACCTTCATCGTTGGTGAGTGGCAGATCATTGCAACGTGTGACGGTACCTGCCATAAATATTATGAAGATGTCGGTCGCGGATCCAGCAGACGCGCCATCGAGTGCTACAGATGGGACACGTGAAGCAACAGTACCACCACCATCGCCATCTTCAAGCATGACATCGACAGGGCCATCGACTTCTTTGTTTGATGTGACTTCAATGGGGTCGACTGCAACATCGGACTAACTGACAGCGCCATTTCTCACTGCAAAATCTATTTCTTCAGCTGTATCATCCAGTTTTTTTGGCTGACTTGCCTCCGGCAGAGTTCGGGACGTCGCCTATATCGCCACCACCACAAAAAACTTATCCCTCCAGCTACTGCGAAAAGGTATTTTTGCAACACACCGCACAGCCCCGTGCATTTCGTGGCTCTATGTACAATCCCAACCACATTTAATATCTGTGCTTATGGTTTGAGTCGCTTTTCTACCGCAACGATACTTACTGCAAACATGTTAAGTCATCGAAATTTAAACTACAGGTCTCATCGATGCCTCGGTGCCGGATCTGCAACAGAGAGTTCTTGTGGCCTCCGTCGGTGAAGTGATGGATGGTGATTTCAACCTTATGGTTCCTCTACCAAAATCGGCTACGACCAGTATGAACCATGAACCTTACTTACACCTCATCACCAGGAGCAACATCTCTTTCCACGAATACATCTTCATCCATGGATCCTGTTCCTTCCGATGTGACGACAGCCTAACCATCTGGGCCCGCTAGTGAAAATCTACCCAACTTTCAGTGACTTATCGGTGTCGCTTTTGCTGCTAGGACTTTGTCTTCAAACTTACTGTACTACCGCACGAAGTTCACGAGTGCCTGAATAGTTGGTTTCATACTTAACGAATTAGAACCGAATGTGGTGTGTATAAGGATGCAGGCTTTACGAAAACCAAAATTAATCATTTTGTAGTAATAAATGTTAATAATTTTTTTAAATTCAGTATTTTAACGCGAAATTTATGCATCCCTGTTATAGACTGATTTTGATAATAAAGGAACTATAATAAATATATTACTTTTAATTTAGCTATTAACTGTGTATATAAATGGCCATGGGGCTTATACATGCATACATTCCTGGAGCTATAAATGGTGCTTGCAAACTGAATTTCGCGAATCTGGCCAAGAAATCGCAAATTATAATCGCATATGCATATAAATATTCGCTTGCTTACAACCTGACATGTGAAAATCTGGAGAATACTATGATTTATGATACAGACAGAACAGAAAAAATACTATCTCTATGATACTTCGCTTACCTACAAATTTTCTTAACAAGCAAACAACCATAAATTTCCTATGAATATTTATAAAGAAATTTCCTATTCGGAATAGTTATTGAAAATATTGTGATTTAGAGTATGCCGTAAACCAATAATGCAATGGATATAAGATAATGAAAATATATATATGTTATGCATAATAAACAAAAAAAATTAAATATTGGTATGAGGAAATGTGCTATTAGCGTACGAACCTTAAATGGCTGTAGGGGGAGCGATTTTTCCCGATTTTCGTGACTGGGTGGCAGGGTGAGCGAGTTTATGACATTACATGATCCTCGATTTTTAGAATTTTGTGGGACAGTGTATGGTGGAAGGGGAGGGGGTGGTGGATATGGAGTGATTGGGGGATGGGTGGAGGTGATAGAAGGTGAGCAGTGAGGGGGGAGTGGGCCGGTGGGTGGTGGTGTGGGTTAGGTGGATGGGTTTTGGTATAAGGTGAGTAGATAGGTGGTGGTGCATGGTGAGTGGATGGGTGGTGGTGTGTGGTGAGGGGATGGGTTGTGTGAGTTGAGGGTATGGGTAGTGGTGTGTGGTGAGGGAATGTGTGGTGGTTTTGATAAGGGGATGGGTGGTGCGCAGTGAGGGGATGGGTGTGTTGTGTGTGTTGTGAGGGGATGTGTTGTGTGTGGTGAAGGAATGAGTGGTGCTTGGTGAGAGGATGGGTGATGGTGTTTGGTGAGGGGATAGACGGTGGTCTTCGGTGAGGAGATGGACGGTGGCGTGTTGAAAAATGTGTGGTGGGTATTTTTAATATTATTTATTGTAATATTTTTTTTATTAAACTATTTTTTTACTACAATAATTTTTTTTAAATAGTTTCTAGGAATGTTAGGGGAAGAACATCCAACAATGCATCGAGCCCTGGCTGTGAAGCCAACAAAGATGGCAAAAGGCACCGACCAACATGGCTGCCTGCCGCACCTACCAAGATGGCGGTCGGCCAATGGCTCCTGGCCCTGAACCGTATGCTAGATCGAATTATATCATTTATTGGGAATTTGTTTGATTGGTCCTCAAGGTGTGGTATAAAATTTTAATTATTATTCAACAAACGATCACCATAAATAAAGGAAAAAACGTTTATGTAATAGTACATTCTGTGATTGACATTAATACTGCATGAACACAAAGCAAAAATAAAATCTGTTACATATTTTTTGAAGATATAGCCCACTAACTTAACAGGTTTTGTAGCTGCCATTCTGAAAATAAGGATACTACATACTTTTCACATGCAATATAATATTGCCCACCACAGTACAACAGCTTAGCAAAATTTAAAAGAAGCCTGTAAATTGTATCCCGATATTTGACAAAAGATCTTTATTTTCTAATGTGGGAATATCATACAAAAAAGCGGCGAAATGAAGATCTGTGAAGACAAATAATATGGATATCATAGATCATGCCAGCATACAAAGGTGTATATACCATACTGATCTAAAATATCTATGTCGCCACCATTTTGAAAATAATTTTCTGATGCAATGAAAACATATGCATACATGACCTACCGAAACTATTCGTGTCTTCCAATTTTCGTAGAAGTCTGTTGTTTTTATTCGGAGGTACAACAGAAAATTAATTTTTCATTTGATGCTATTTTACAAAATTGTGGAATAAAGATACTTTGTTTGGACATATTTGATGTTTGTAATTTATACTGCGAGAATTCAAAGTTACATTACTATTAATTACATGGTTTCGATGATGTAGCTTACCAAGATAAAATAGTTATCTAAGACCATTTTAAAAATAATTTTCTGACCTACCTTAAACATACTATTTTGCATTACCTGTACAGTACTACTTATATGCCGTATATTGTATATATCAGTCAATGGTTTCCCCGAGATATTACATAAAAAATTTACTCATTTGAGTGGCACTGTCTTATAAAATGGCAGGCAAAGGAGGCTCCGCATAGACATATTTGATGTTTGTATTGTATAATCCCAGTGTACAAAGTTAAGTTCGAATTGTTTACAAGGTTCGACAATATATGCTATGCTTAAATGGCATATAGCCACTATTTTGAATATCATTTTTAACTTATTTAAAAATAACTTCATACATATGTTGCCAAATTAATACTTCTTTGGAAATTGTGGTACGAATTGGTAAATTTTTCCCGGGATATGGCATACAAAATTTATTAATTAATGTGTCGGTATCTTAAAAAATGGCAGATAAAAATGACGTTTTTTGTCAAATTTAATGCTAATAAAATTCATGGTGTGCTTACAAAATATGGTCGAAATTTGTTGAACAGTTTGGTAGTTTTAACAAATAAACCCAAAATATTTGTATGGCCGCCTTTAAAAAAATGTTTTATCGATTTGAATTGTAAACTTTTACGTGGCCTGGTTAACATTACTTACTTGCCCAATTCGGGGAGGATTGGTTAAATAGTTTTCGAGAAATAAAGTGCTTTAATTTTCATGTGGTTCTATTTACAAAATAATGGATTATCAAGAAATTAATTTCTAAATTTAATGCTAACACGATGCACTATCAATATCAAAAATTTTCTTTGGTGATTATTCTGTATTGCGTACTCTTATGGTAAAACCATAGGAAACCCACGAGTGCAGTATCGAGTATCCACTCAAATTATTTACTTTACAAGTCTGTGTACTATTGCGTATCCGGTCGAATTCCGTTTAACGTATCCAAGTTCCTGTCAATTGTTCCGTTTAGCGTATCCAATTGTGGTTTTACTTAAAACATAAACGTTTTCAATTAGGAAAAGGTACAATGGTGTGTGAGGGGTGTAAAATCACTATGTTGAACGCTCGGAAATTGATTTACTTCTCACCGGACGTAAACACATTCCTCATCGAGCATGACATCCTTAAACCGTCAATACGGTGTAGACGATGCAGAAGAGGCGAAGCCAAGCTCGTGGACAATCGAAGTTTGTTTTACTGGTGTCGACAGCGCATGGAGAATGGCACAAAATGCAATTTTAAAGTGTCGGCAAGACAGGGCAGTTTCGTGGGAGATTCAAATTTGTCGCCGGGCAAGATCATCGAGTTGTGTTTATTGTGGTGCCTGATCAAGTATCCCCGACAGCAGACTAAAGTAAACTAACTTAAGTGCTCGGGCAAAACAGTCGTCGCCTGGTCGAATTTCTGCCGCCAAGTGTGCGTAGACTGGGTGTTAACTTACAGAAAAAGAGTCAGTGGGCCTGGCAAAATAGTCGAGATAGACGAATCAAAGTTGGGTAAGCGTAAAAACCGCAAGGGACGAAAAGTTCACGGCCAGTGGGTTTTCGGCAGTGTGGAGAGAGGCGATCCTACTAATTTCTTCCTGGTGCCGGTGGAAAAGAGGAACGCCGCGACTTTATTCTAATGTATTTGTGAATGGATTGTGCCGGGCACGACGATAATTTCAGACTGTTGGCGAGGTTACAGTAACTTGGACATGCACGGCTATCGCCACCTGCAAGTAAATCACCGGAAGGAATTTGTGTGCAGTGAAAAGAGTGGAATAGTTAACACCCGAAACAAACTAAAGCTGAGGCAAGGCGAATCTTTAAGAGTGCACACACAAAACATCGAATGGAGTTGGTGTTCGGTGAGGTATAGCATTCCGTGTTTTGGTAGACGGGAAAAGTTGTGGGCCGGCTACTTGGCAGAATACATTTGGAAAAAGAACCACCCATACGGGCAACGACTGCACTCGTTTCTAATCCATGCAGCTGCAATGCACGAGGAGACTCGTCACGAAGGAGACAACGGTGATGAAGGCAGTTCTCTCAAAAGGTAAAACTAACGCTTTGCATTTGTAGAAAAACTAAATAAACAGATTAACGAAAAGTACTTTAATTTTTTATCATTTTCAGATACGGGCAATAATGGCTAGTGAAAGAAAAAAGTGTGCTTGAGTAACTGTTTGTGTCAATATAAAGTGAGAATACGCAATAGGAAATTTTTAGCAAGTCACTTCTCTGCAATGGTATAAATCCCGAGAAGCTAATGGCCAAAAAATTACCAACTTCCAGTGAACATTTTTAAAGTGTTTGAATAGCTTGCTGTTTGGTAGTAAGAAGGAGGTCCAAAATTGTACTCCCTTGCCAATATATATCGCCTCCATAACAACACGAAAGAACCATCTCACAACTCGTGATTACTAATGGCTTAAAGTTTAAAATGAATAAGTTGGTTTAGTTTTCATGTTTTAAATTGTTTAAATGGCTTGCTGTGTGTGTGTGTGTCAATTTAAAGTGAGAATACGCAATAGGAAATTTTTAGCAAGTCACTTCTCCGCAATAGGATAGGCCCCGAGAAGACAACGGCTAAAAAATTACCAACTTCTAGTAAACATTTTTAAAGTGTTTGAATAGCTTGCTGTTTGCATTAGTTTAAAGTTTGGTGACTTATGTAAAATTAAAGTGTGAATTACACACTGTTTGCGATGTCTGTTTAAATTGGAAATGAGTAGCTAATTATATCAGTTTAAAGTGTAAACAAGTTAATACATCGTTAAAATGAAAATTACTTACAATGGATCGCAGTTTTGTTCGAGAGAGAGTGGGAAAAAAATATTACATGTGTTTGTTCCTTCTAGAAGGAAAAAGCAAGAACAATAAGTATATTCAAAAGAAAGAAACTACTTATGTTTTATAAATGGACTAAAAAACAAATTACTAAACACATACACACACAGAATGTAAAGACATTTATTCAAAAACCACACACAAAATCAAATTTTTACATATATATACATGTTTAATAAAGTTGGAGACACTAGGATAGATTAGTTGGCTGTCCATTTTTTAGCTGCGGTACAGTGCCTACATCCAGCAGTAGGTAATCTTCAGTTATGTTGTCGCATCCCGAGCCGCGAAAGGGTGATGTATAAGAGTCCTGGCCGCGAAAGGGTAATGTCTAGGAGTCGTGGAAGAGTACCCATCTCGCCAAGTTCCGTTTGGAGTATCCAAGTTCGAGCGAATTGTTCCGTTTAACAAACAGAAAACGTACAATGATGGGTGCTGTTTACTTATTCACTGTAGGCTGGAGCATATTAAAAAAAAATTGGTTTATTCGCCTACAAGACTCGCAGCCCATCACTGCATCGCTCTCCTTTGGCAATTCAATCCCATATTTTTTTACCCTCATCATATCGCACCATACTCTTGGGTGAGGGTGACGAGGAAACCTCGGTAATATTTCATCCCAATCACAGCGAGGGCACTGTTCATACCCTCCAAAGCACATGGTGCACTTGGTAGCGGTTGACATATCGGCTTGATACAATCAGTACAACTATGGTGTATCGACATCCATGCCGAAGTTTATAAGCAAGTCGTCAGAAAATAAATGGATAAAACAAAAGTATATATAATTTTTTTTTTTCATCATCAGATACCAGTAAGGAAGAGTGAAAATAAAAATATACACGAGTAGCTATTTGCCTGAGTTTAAAGTGCGAATGAATTGTTTAATTGTTTTGTGTGGTATCTATTTAAAAGCATNTTAAAATTAAAGTGAGATTGGCTTGCTATGTGTAGTAAGAGCGAGGTCTTTGTGTAGAGTTTAAAATGACTTGATATTTGCATCAGTTCAAAGTTTTTGAATGGCTTTCTGTGTGTGTGTCAATTTAAAGTATAGTTTAAAATGAATTAGTTGGTTTCAATAATTAAAATGAATTAGTTTGTTTAGTTTTAAAGTGTTTGAATTTAGAATCGAATACGTAATAGGGAATTTTAAAATGACAATGGCTCGCTGTGTGTGTGTCAATTTAAAGTGAGAATGGTAGTATTCGTGATAATTGATTGTTTAGATTTTAAAATGAATTAATTGTTTAAAGTTTAAAATGAATAAGTTGGTTTAGGATAGAATATGTAANTGATTGTTTAGATTTTAAAATGAATTAATTGTTTAAAGTTTAAAATGAATAAGTTGGTTTAGGATAGAATATGTAATAGGAATTTTTTAACAAGTCACTCTCCGCAATGGGATCGGCCCCGAGGAACTATTGGGAAAAATTAATAACATTAAAATAAATTAATTGGTTTGGTTTTTGTGATTTAAATTGTTTGAATAGCTTGCTGTTTGGTATATATTCAACTTTTTGTACCTAACTAGGAATCTCACAACTGGTTNTTGTTTGAATAGCTTGCTGTTTGGTATATATTCAACTTTTTGTACCTAACTAGGAATCTCACAACTGGTTTAGTTAAGAGAATTAACATCAGAACAAACATTAGTTGGTTATAACAGTAAAATATTAAAGTGCAAAAGGTAACTTAGCATTTGTACAAAAAAAATTAACAGATAAACGAAAAGTATATATATATTTTCATTTTTAGTTACATAGGTCAAATTCTTCGCCTCACTATCTCGGTGTATCCAGTTGCCAAAAATATTTTTTCTCTCTGAAAACAAAAAAAAAAATTCAATTTTATGTACAGATGTTTTTTTTCCTCCTGGGTAATGTGACCCTATCGGCCGCTACAAACACTTACTTTGGCTTTCTGATGATAAGCTCGTTTGAACTCATAATTTTTGACATTGGGTCGTATGTCACAAACGATCCATCATCCCAATTCTCTTCCGAACAGGAGGATGTAGAAGGAAGAGTAGTGGAAGGGGGGNGATCCTGTAGTTTTGGTTGCCATCTCCACAGCTGCCTTACATTTAAATAGATACCTCTCCATTCGCGATTGCAAAATCTTATGCGATCGCTTAAGATGGCACTGTATGAAGGGGTCTTCTGGGTCCTCGTACATATTTGACCTGAAATGCAAAACCATCGTGAACCACTATACTAGTTGATTGTAGCTATAAAAGTAACCTCGCTCAAAATAAAGAAAAAGTGTATATGTTACCTATGTTGGTAAGAGTTCCTTTTGTTGATCGACTGATGATCCATTGATAGTTTTTCTGCGACCAGCTTCCAATATATATACCCCTAGATTTACCAACCTTCTTAAATTTCGAGTGCCGAGGCGTAATGGCTGTGGAGGGGCTATACAATCTACATAACCTTCACATATAGCGAATAATACGAACGAGCGCCAAGACTGTGTACTTTTATAAGCCTGTAACTTCCTGTTGGCATCACCAACCTTCTTCATCCTCGAGTAGAGACGCGTGATGGCCATGGAGTGGTTATAAAATCTACATATGAACGAGTGCCAACACTGCATTTTTTATAAGCCTGTAACATTCTGTTGGCATCACCAACCTACTTCATCCTCGAGTAGAGAGACGTGACGGCCATGGAGTGGCTATAAAATCTACACAACTTTAAAATAAAACGAGCAAAACTAAACAACCTCGCGAGTGCAAAGAGAGGTGAGTTACACAGCAGGATTTCCAGCCTTCCTCGTGACACACTAACATTTGTGGACACCTTGGAGTTGCACAACCTTCACATATAGCGAACAATACGAACGAGACTCAAGCTTGTGCATTTTAATAAGCCTGTGATTTCCTGTTGACATCACCAACCAAATTAAATCTCGAGTGCAGAGGCGTGAAGGCCTTGGAGAAGGGGGGGGGGGAGCGATAAAATCTACACTACTTTAAAATAAAACGAACAAAACTAAACAGCCTCGCCAGTGCAAAGAGAGGTGAGTCACACAGCATTCTTTCCAGCCTTCCTCGTGACACACTAACATTTGTGGACACCTTGGAATTACATAACTTTCAAATAAAAATAACAAAACGAAAGATCCCTGCACAAAATCATGATTCCAAGGTATTGATACATGAAATGCATAAATTATAATCCCTCAATGTAAGCCAGTGAAGACTTTAGAGTTTCCAAGTCTTGATTTTTTTTTTGAACTCATTATTATTTACACAACTCATTTCACTAGCTGGTTTTAGGTTTTAAATGTAAATGAATCGTTGTTGGATACGCAATACGACATAATTACCGACATTTTAAGCAAATCACTTTCCGCATCGCCCCCGAGAAACTAGCGGGTAAAAATTACCAATTTCCAGTCAACATTTTTAAAGTGTTTAAAGTAGGCTTGCTGTTTGCCTCAGTTAATGACCTTTGATCTTGTGTTTGGTAGTAAGAGGTAAGTGCACATCGGTCCTCCCTTGCCAATATATATTGTCTCCATAACAACACGAAAGAGCCATCTCACAACTCTTGATAACTTTTTTCGTACCTGACTAGGAATCTCACAACTGGTTAAGTTTAGAGAATTATCATCAGAATAAACAAAGCGTTAAAATGACAATGACTCATTTAAATTTAAAATGTGATTGACTAGCGGTGTGCAATGTCGGTTTAAAATGACAATGAGTAGCTGTTTGGGTCAATTTAAAATGAAAATAGCAGTAGGTGGTTTTCATGTTTTTAGAAAAAAGGATGCGGGTTAAGTTTATGGAAACCTTGGAGATACTCTAAATTCTACAACTTTCATAAAAATGAACAAAATGAAACATCCCTGCACAAACTCATGATTCCGAGGCATTGATACATGAATTGCATTAATTATAATCCCTCACTGTACGCCAGTTAAGCTTTTAGGGTTTCCATGTCTTGATTTTTTTTTTTTTAACTCAATATTATTTACACAACTCATTTCACTAGCTGGTTATTGGTTTTCGATTTAAAATGTAAATGAATCGTTGTTGGGTATGCAATAGGAAAATTTTACGCCCAGGGAAACAATTGGCAAAGTGACCATTTGTTCCGTTTCCAGTTTGGATACGCCACAGGAAACAATTAGGTATTGTTCTAAATGTTTTTAAAAGATAAATGAATACGTGAATCGAAACAAATGAGGCTTGGTGACAATTCCCACCTGTCGGTTTGGAAATGCAAACCCACCACTTTTCAATTCAGGCCTTTTTTCATGTGGATACGCACAAAAAAACTTTTTGTTAAAAACAGGTAATTACACGCAGGCTGGATACGCAAGGAGAAATTTTGCATTGGTTTTGGCTTTCTCAGGACTTACGTTGGATACGAAATCTACGACTTTTTGGGTGGTTTTTATTTATCACTGGATACGTAATATAGTGTGTTTTTTTTTGGTTATTTGGATTCGCAATACGAAATAATCACATTCTGTTTAAATCACCCTACATTTTTAATGGTTACTATGTTTAAAGTAAGTAACTGGCATGATCAAAACTATAAAAGTCAGGTGTCCTTACTAAATAAAATATGTGTACCGAGTGTGGCGAACTTTGGTTATCATGTTCAAGAAGTGAAATATATGGCCTCACAGGCTAAAATCGCCCGGCTGCTCCTTTGAGAGTGTCAGAACCTCCTGTAAATAAAATTTAAATGCCAAAATCATCTTTTCACCTGATGCCACTTCATTGTCTATAGCATTTATTGACCTCACTAATTAGTTTCTAGCATGATATTATGTGTGCTGCTTGGTTTGTAGATTTTTAGGCCTCTAGCATGTCATCGAAATTGGAGTGAATTTTAAAGATACCTTTTTTTCGTTTTGTGAAATGTTATTTGGANCATTTATTGACCTCACTAATTAGTTTCTAGCATGATATTATGTGTGCTGCTTGGTTTGTAGATTTATAGGCCTCTAGCATGTCATCGAAATTGGAGTGAATTTTAAAGATACCTTTTTTTCGTTTTGTGAAATGTTATTTGGAGAGTCCTTAATATTATTCTAAAATTTTCATAACCAGTAGAGTTTATTCTCTCTTTTGGGCATTTTTCTTTGTGAAAAGTTCACATAATTATGATGTTCAGTGAAGGATCCAGATAGAGATAAGGGTAAAGTGTTCCTACATTAGTGCCATTCAACAGTAGGAAATGAGAGAATATGATGAATCACAGACCCGTACACATCACGTTCGGATAGTGATTGTCTTTTCCCTCTATATTCTGGCAGTAGAGTACAATTTGGAGTCAGGTTTTTAGAATCACCTTTTATTAGCATCTCATTAATTTCCACTATTGTAAGAAAACATCTCTACAACAGTTATATCTCCCCATCATTGGCTTATCAGTATTGTTTCACGAACCTTTGTCTTGATTTCCCCGAGACCACTTTCGTCTTGGTTCATCTTGAGCTATATGGCTCAACATAAAATTACATTGGTCATAAATGGAGTTCAAACTATGAAAAGCATTCACTATCGTCCAGAAAATTCTCGCAACATTTGTGCTTTGGATTATCTCGACATGATAGTGGTCTCATTGGCTTTGCCTAAAAGATTTTAGCTTGGGCAGATGCACACCTTTGTCCCTTCAACCGCTTGGCATTACATCTATTTTACATTTATCAGTCATTACATTTACCTGTCATTTATTTGTTCCCGCGACTTCGAATTCAGGGGTTTCAACACAAGGTTATGGAAGTACTGCATTATCGACGACAAGTTATAAAAATTCCTTACCACCAGTAAGAGTCGAAATTCTCCTTACTGAGTTTGCATCTTGACCCTACTTTTTGTTTTATTCAAAATTTGGAACAAAATGTAAATGCGGATAATAACATATTATTATTGAAATTGCCGTTTAGAAGATCACTACTCGGATCTGCACTCATCAGTGACAAATAAATCCAATCTTACTGGAACGTTGCAAATAGTTTTTTTCACTAATATACAATAATATTTGTGATAAATGCAACACCAAGAAGGATACATGTCATAGAAATGAACTTTATATCACAGATTAGTAACATGACAATATACAATTGATTAGGATTGCAGAAATGTACTTTATCTCAGTCCTTGAGAATTCAATATGGTGTGAAGCCCCCACATGCTGCAATCAGAGCCACTTAACATCGTGGCATAGAATCAAAGAGGACCTGGATATGTTCCTGGAGAATCTACCTCCACGCGGTTTGTATGTTAGTCCACAAAACATCAACAGTGGTTGTTGGATGACCTTGACGAACAAGTAACCATATCCAAGACATTTTCGATAGGCAACATGTCAGGCGAACGTGCAAGCTAGGCAAGGAGTGTTACCCAAGGCTCATTCAAGAAGGCTTGCATATTCCTCGCCACATGTGGCCGGGCATTGTCGTGCTGAAATATGGCATGTGGAGTTGCCTGAAGGAGGGTCAGTACCTCAGACTCTAAAACATTTCTGATGAAGCAGTTGCTGTTCAGATTGCCCTCAATACATAGGAGTAGAGATTGCATATTGTATCTTATGGTGCACCCTTTGACGTCGACGAGGCAAACTGGCACTTGCTTTCACTCAGTTTCATTGCAATTCACTGACTGCCCTTTGCATAACACTGACTTTTCTGGTCACACAAGAGAGGTTGTTGCTGCTCCTACATGTACGCTATCTCTCTGCAATAGTAATCACTGATTGCTGGTACACTGCTCTACACATGCTCTGAGTTTGGATTCATTCGGGCCATTCTTTCTGAGTGTTGCAATTTCCACAAACAATAGTGTATCTGCATAGTGTGTATTCCTCCTCTTCTATTTCCGGAAAGTGGTAAAGAATGTTAGCTACACTATATGGCTAATAATTAAGAATATGTCCTTGAATACTTGATAGATAATTATTATGTCCATCTTGCTTATTTAACGAATAGGTTAGTGTTAGTTTTACAAAGTGCTTTCCTGACATGTAAACCAAGCATCATTCTCCATTATATATATA
>NQII01001262.1:78005-117912 GCA_002778355.1 Clitarchus hookeri
TTTTCTAAGTACTCACAAACATATTATTATCAAGTTGTTTACTTATGTTACAAAGAGAGCGACAAACATGCTCGCCTGGTACAATTATTAATTGCAATGCACCTTTGCGCAAATTACTCAGCTGCTTCTTTAATTCGGACCCCATTGCATATATGAGAAACTGCAATATCAGAAGACCATAGATGAATACATTTTTCTAGGCGAAAAGTTTTACCTTCTTCATCCCAGAACAGTACACGGTAGAATTTATTATGTCAGGGATTAATTAACTAGATAATTTCTTCTACCAATCACCAAAAGCAATCTACGACCGTGATTTCGTTGAGACCGAAGCTTACTTGAATCCGGAAAATTGGTCATTTATAGTACATCATACTATGTCAGCCGAGGTACTAACTGGCGCCGCACGCGTATTTATGTAACTTATACTTCTTAATCAACATTTTTCCCCATGACCAGTAATCTTCTAAGTAGGATATGATATGTTAAGAAATTATGCCACCCGACACCGGAGCCGCATCTGGCCGTCCGTAATGTTGTAATGCCACGCGACCGCCATATTTGATCAGAGAGAACTTTACCTCAATCCCACGACCTTGACCCCATGTCCTGTAACTTGGATGACCTTGAAACTAAACTAAAAAAAAAATATGTTTAAAAACGTCCTCAATTTATAATAAAAGTCGCAAAAAATTTAATATTTAAAAATTAAAAACATTCAGTTAAAATAAAATAAAAAAAACATGAAAAATATATTAACGTGCAGGATTTCCAAGGTTCCAAACAAATACGGCGGAGTACACATTCTCCTGGTGTGAATAACAGCAGACGACTGAACCCCACCACTAATTATTCATTGGGTTATTCGTCACAGTCAACCCCCTCCATCACATAGCTCAACTGATAAGTCGGGTCTCCTATACAATTTATATATTTATCATTGATCTCATTTGCAAAAGGGAACGTCACTGCCCATATCGCTACCAACACTGCCTCCTTACACACTGTGGCATATGTTCAATGTGTAAGTTGATCATGCCCACACGCACGCGCGTGCGAGGGCAGATATAATGCCACCTTCGCTCCTTATGAACCATATTTATAAAATCGAAATTAATTTTCCTGTGATACAAGATTCCAGACTTACAGAGACTTTAATCATTTAATTCCCGGTACACAAAGCACAGTTGATAATATATTTTTGAACGAAAGCTAAACCTCCACGAAGTAAATGTCCAAAACAGTAAAATTACAAATATACATACATACGGAATTTTCACCCAATTACTACAAGTCACTTTTGTGATGGTCCCCAATTTACCAAATTGCCTTCCATCCCGAACACACACAGGATCATTCCCTCAGCACACATATTCGTGCAGCGGACAACCTCAAGGCCAGTCAATTCTTCACACCACTGGTTCTTTGCCCCGACATTGCAATCCAGGTCATATTCGCGGTGGGTTCGATCTCAGATTATCGCACGTGGAAACCATGCTGGACGATGCTGCTGCTGGCCGGCAGGATTTATCAGAGAACTCCCGTTACCTTGCCCTCGCATTCTGGCGATAGGTTCAATTCCTGGCAGGACAGGTTCTCTAGGGGCGCTCCCTACCAATGTTCGCCCTCAACTGTTGAGCGCTGTAAAGCCGTNATTCCTGGCAGGACAGGTTCTCTAGGGGCGCTCCCTACCAATGTTCGCCCTCAACTGTTGAGCGCTGTAAAGCCGTCTTTCACAAAGTCCATCCTCAGCTACAATACACGCAATATATTTTTTTTTATTTAGAAGCTGTATTCGTTCTTCCATACGTTTACTTTATTTGAGGGGGGTGGGGGTGCATATAAACACACGTAAGTATACATCAGGGCCGCAATGCTCGCCTCTCATCTCCAGTACACACAGATTCCTCCCCATTGCACCTACTGGCGGCATGCTGAGGGATGTTGAAGGGGTGGGGTGGCTCATAATCTTCATATATTTTTTCTTCGCCTCACGACATGGAGAGCAATGTTTGATACCCAGCGTGTTCACCAGAGGATTTTAGCATGTGAGAATAATGCCAGTCGATGCTGGGGTTGCCAGATTTCCTCGGAGAAGTTCAATTTGCCTTGCTCATATTTCACCTTCCTTGGCCATCAAACCCTGACATTAAACAATTCTCAAAAACCATACCTCTAAACCCATATATAAAGGAAACAATCATAACTCAAAAACCACACCTAAAAAAAAAACTAATGCACTTTGCAGTCGGCCACAGAGTCTTCCTGCAGCACTTCAAATTTTTCAGCCTTAGCAATTCGTTACATTTCAAATAACATCTGGTCTCACACTTCATGGTGTTGAAGTCCACGCTTTTAATGCATAAATTTGAAATTTCTGCTATAACGTAATTACTCCAAATGTATGTTGTTTTGTGAGTAAACAATAATTTTTTTTTGTGGTTGAAGAATATTATTGTTTTACTTATTTACAGGAATAAAGAATTTATTTTAGGGAAATAATTGCTATACTATTCAAGCCCAAGCGCAGGATATAATTTCAATGAAGGATTTGGTACAAGGTGTTTGGTTTTTATTTATTCTCGTATCACATTACGATAGCGCTCTGAGCATGAGTAGTGGTGTTTTGATGGGAACACATCGAGATAGAAAAATGGTTTCAAGACAGTGACTCATGATTTCAGAGAAATATCTACCCAGAAAATAATCAGTGAATTACGCTCTTGCTGCTAAGTTCTGTATGATTGCTTTATACAGCATGGCTGATATGGACGGAATGGATAATACGACTGGTATGAGCAGTATGGCAAGTCGCCTCATACATTACTTACGAGACAGACCATATTTCGCTTCTTATTTTCTGGGTTGATGTATATTTTATATCATGAGTCGCTCCCTTGAAACCATATTTATTAACATGGTGCGTTTCCATCAGTAAGGCACTATTCGCACTCAGGGAACTGTCGCTATGACATACGAGAATAAATTAAAATAAAACACCTCGTACCGACTCCTACATAGACATTTTTGCCTGTGCTCGTGCTCAAAAATGTACCATTTATTTCCCTTAAAGATAAAACTTTCTTCCTGTAGAATAAGCGAAGAAAAAACCATATTTCCCAGCCCAATAAAACATATTATTTCATTTAAAAACCACAGAAATTTGGATTTATTATGTTATGACAGAAATTTTAAGTGTGCCTAAGAAGTGTGGAAATCAACACATTGAAGGGTAATACCAGGTGTGTTTTTAGCTGTAAATAAATGGCGGGGGTTGAGAAAATATAAATTACCGCAAAAATAAATGGTGAGCGAGTGAAGAGATTTGGGCGGTTCTTAACAGCGATGTCTTGAGAGGCGATGAGAGTGATTGAGGTGAGTATTGAGTAGCTCTATAATAAGGAGGCTCATCATACGGCACGAATCCCACATGCGAGGGTCTGGGACTGATCGGGGATTGAACACGGCTCACCTTGGTGAGAGGCAAACAGGCTAACCGCTCAGCCACTGTGTCCCCAGGAAGACTAGGTAGCCGACGATAAATTGTGTTAGATTTTTGAGATGTGTATTTTGAGGTATGGTTTTGTAGGTACGTTTACTGAGGAACGATTNACGATAAATTGTGTTAGATTTTTGAGATGTGTATTTTGAGGTATGGTTTTGTAGGTACGTTTACTGAGGAACGATTTTTGAGGTGTGATTATTGATGTGTGTTTTTTTAAGTATAATTTTTGAGTTATGAAATTTGAGTAAAAAAATTTTAAGAAATGCTCTGTAAGGGATATTATTTACATTGTGTTATTTGAGGTTTGATTGTTAAGGTGGGTTTTTAAGGTTTTTTTTTNTGCTCTGTAAGGGATATTATTTACATTGTGTTATTTGAGGTTTGATTGTTAAGGTGGGTTTTTAAGGTTTTTTTTTTTTGTGGTCTCATTTTTGAAGTTATATTTTGTGGTTTTCATTTTAAAGTTTTATATTTTAGATTACATTTNTTTTTTTTTGTGGTCTCATTTTTGAAGTTATATTTTGTGGTTTTCATTTTAAAGTTTTATATTTTAGATTACATTTTTGAGGTAAAAGTTTTTTTAATATTTAACTTTTAATTTTTATTTTTGAGGGTTTGATTCTGAATTTTTTTAGGTTTTTTAAAGGTGTATTTCGTGATATTATTTTTGAGATTTATTTAAGGTTATATTTAGGGGTTTTCATTATCGAGGTTTAGTTTTGAGGTGTCATTTTTGAGGTTCTTTTGAGGTGACTGTCAAGGATATATCATGTATTTGTTAGCTGAGAAAGGATTGAGTAAGAGAGGGTTTTAAGGCACTCAACAGCTAAGGGCGAACAGTGGCACGGAGACAAATCGGTGTGAAGAATGTACTGGCCTTGTGGTTGCCTTCTGCGCGAATGTGTGTGCTGCAGGAAGTACAATTTATGTGCGCTCGTGATGAGAGGCGAACGCTTTAGCTACTTTGTAACTGCACCCCCTTCGTTAGAGCTATTTCAGCTGTGAGCCTGAACTGGTGTGTCCATATCTTCATAATATATCAGATTTCAGCAGGCCTTCCGACCTGATTTATTTCTCCTGCATGCCTATGGTNTGTGTCCATATCTTCATAATATATCAGATTTCAGCAGGCCTTCCGACCTGATTTATTTCTCCTGCATGCCTATGGTTTTTATGTCCATAAATAAAAGTTTTCATGTGCGCAAGCATGTGTTTGATTAAAAACGTTTAGTGAATTTATTGCTTATGTGTATTCTTAATACATATTTAATATTTCTGTACAGCCTGACGTAGGGCCGATAGGGAGCAAGCCTATTAGCGAACATTGGAACTCTTCCTGATTATGGTGATGTTAGCAGACAGTGTGTGCACGAAGTTTCTCGCAAAAGTGAAGACGAGTAATAGNTGTGTCCATATCTTCATAATATATCAGATTTCAGCAGGCCTTCCGACCTGATTTATTTCTCCTGCATGCCTATGGATTTTATGTCCATAAATAAAAGTTTTCATGTGCGCAAGCATGTGTTTGATTAAAAACGTTTAGTGAATTTATTGCTTATGTGTATTCTTAATACATATTTAATATTTCTGTACAGCCTGACGTAGGGCCGATAGGGAGCAAGCCTATTAGCGAACATTGCAACTCTTCCTGATTATGGTGATGTTAGCAGACAGTGTGTGCACGAAGTTTCTCGCAAAAGTGAAGACGAGTAATAGNAACTCTTCCTGATTATGGTGATGTTAGCAGACAGTGTGTGCACGAAGTTTCTCGCAAAAGTGAAGACGAGTAATAGAGGATTTGGTTCCCTTTTCTAGTCCTTCGAAAATTTATCGTGCGTATGGTTATGAAACACTGGCATGCGTGAGCTGAAACATCTTCAATGTGCATCTCTGCAGGTTAGGCCTTCATGATAGTCTGGAATTTGTTTATAATCGGTATTCTCTATATTGTGATTGATTCAGGATGTCATGTTATTTTTCGTCCTGTATATTAAAATAAAATACTGGTAGTGGACTTGCCTACAATTTTTCAATGGGTAAACAGAAGCGTTTTCTGCCAAAGGTATAAAATTAGTTAAAACTTATAATTCTAAGCATTTCTTCACCTCGGAAGGAATATCGCGATCATTCGGGAATAAAAATCCCATTAAGTATATTAATGTAGGTACGTTTCTGGGAATTACCATCCCCCCCCCTCCCCCTTCAGTTTCATCAAGCGGGCCCTCTATTTTCCTACCTTCGTCTGTTTTCATGAGATTATATTTTTTTTTTTCGATATAAAATTTATTACGCTTTCCTGTCACTATATTGTAAATTTCTTTTTTTTTCCACGAAAGAGGCTTGCAGTTGTATTTATTGATACATGTGTATCGAATATTCTGTGAGTTTTTTTCCCAAATGGATTACACTATTTGATCACTATGTAAAAATTGTGGGTATAAATTATTCTTAATATATGCTTCAACAGATAAAAATACTCATGTGTTGAGATACAAAGAGTATTATAATGGCTGGTTTCGATATGTATTTCCAGCCTCATCAGTTGGACCAAGGACGAATCNTTGAGATACAAAGAGTATTATAATGGCTGGTTTCGATATGTATTTCCAGCCTCATCAGTTGGACCAAGGACGAATCGTGTGTTAAATAGTGGCGCATAATACTTGAAAAATGGAAAATGATAACTCGTAATGCCTGAAAAGGCTTGGAATTTNGTGTGTTAAATAGTGGCGCATAATACTTGAAAAATGGAAAATGATAACTCGTAATGCCTGAAAAGGCTTGGAATTTGTAATGTGAATTGCTGATACCAAACAAATTTTGTGCTCGATATAACCATGTATTTATGTGTATTAGTAGCGTAAGAATTTGTTACATGCTGTGATGTTTCCTAAAAGATTGTTTTCTCCCCTGACACGAGGAAGTTTCGTGGTTCTGAATGCCAGATGCCAACACTCTTAATTCGAAACAGTGGAAAACCACTGATTTGCAGTTAAATTCCACTACTTGAATGAGTGAAAAAGTCTCCACTTAGAATCAGTTTAAAAACCACTGACTGTTTCGGTGAAAAATTTTTAGTGATTGAATTAGTGACGTGAAACTATTTCACTGATTGTATAAGTGACGGCAGACTGCAGTGGCGAATCAANATGTTTCCTAAAAGATTGTTTTCTCCCCTGACACGAGGAAGTTTCGTGGTTCTGAATGCCAGATGCCAACACTCTAAATTCGAAACAGTGGAAAACCACTGATTTGCAGTTAAATTCCACTACTTGAATGAGTGAAAAAGTCTCCACTTAGAATCAGTTTAAAAACCACTGACTGTTTCGGTGAAAAAATTTTAGTGATTGAATTAGTGACGTGAAACTATTTCACTGATTGTATAAGTGACGGCAGACTGCAGTGGCGAATTAANTTTTAGTGATTGAATTAGTGACGTGAAACTATTTCACTGATTGTATAAGTGACGGCAGACTGCAGTGGCGAATTAAGTATTGTTTCATTGAATCTAGCAACATAAATACGTGAATTAAACATATTTACGATAGGTTACTATTTATATTGCCGTGATTTAAAAATGCAACAAAAAAAATTACAGGGTTGGCCACGATTGAAATCACACACACTTTCCACTTTGTATTTTGGCCGTTAACTTACCATCTGAGCTACAAAACAAATTGAAATGAAGAAAAAAATATCTGTCTTATAACTCTCATCGAAATCGTAAAGATTTAAATTGTTTGCCCTTTCTTTTCGTGTTTTGTTTAATTGCTGCCGTTAGCATTGTTAAAACGAATAATATACAGGATGATTCTAAAATCATGGGACAAACATTTAGGGGTGGTAGAGCTCACTAAAACAAACAATTATTGTNTCTAAAATCATGGGACAAACATTTAGGGGTGGTAGAGCTCACTAAAACAAACAATTATTGTATAGGAATATATGGCCGGTAGTGACGCATTGAGGCACAAATACAAAAATAACACATGAAATGCAACACAATGCTTATTTACAACGCCGCCGCTAAATGCCATTTTACAGCAATTTTTATAATAATTGCTTAAAATTGCTACCACCGACAGTAATGCAAGCTTGGTAGCGTCGGTGGAGTGATTGGCGAACAGATTCAAATACGCCTGGTATTTCACGCACGCCACCATTGTCAGCCAATTACGCCATATATAGAGGTCGCCAAGCATGCGTGACTGTTGGTGGAGGCATTTCCAGCAACGGTTTTAACATTTTCTGTACGGAATCACTCGTTAAGTATGCTGCTAATGAACACTTTATGTTTCCGTTAATGTTTTATGTTTTTGTGTTTGTGTCTCAACGCGTCACTTCCGCCCATATATTCCTTTACAATAATTGTTGGGTTTAGTGAGATCTACAACCCCTCAATGTTTGTCCCATGATTTTAGAATCAACCTGTATATGAGTGAACTCTCTTTACCACATTATAAGCATTTTAAACTTTCAAACAGAGCGCTGTGATGATTACATGAAAACGAAATCAAAGACGTAAAAAGGGAATGAGTGGTTGCATGTTCATATTACCTTGTAAAATAGTGTTTTGAAAGATGAAATACATTTTATAAAGTNAAAGGGAATGAGTGGTTGCATGTTCATATTACCTTGTAAAATAGTGTTTTGAAAGATGAAATACATTTTATAAAGTTTTTTTTTGGTTTTATTAGTTTATTCGTTTTTATTTCACTTGATACACGTTGTTTAACGGCAATTTTTAAACGTTGTTTTAAGGCTAGTTTTGAATGCTCTTTATCTGATCAATCAGTCAAAAAATAAACCACTGAAAAACAGTGAAATAAATGACAGATTAATCATTGGGAAATTCCACTGAACTGATATTTGAAGAAAAGCTGTAATTTTTCACTAATTTATGAGTTAAATTCCCTGAAGTGACTGTTGATTCAGTCAGGTACTGTTGACTAATTGAAATAGTGAAATTCTTGCTGATTCTGATTTAAAGTGATCATCTCATATTTGATGTGAGAGAACATGGTGCAACCACCTTTCTCTTATAATGAACTGTGATTACCGGTTTTATATAAGTGTTTACACATTTGATTGTAGAAAAAAAAAGTAGTGCTGTCTTACATTTTCTAGGTGCTGTTAGGGATACGTTGGTGGATTTTACCGAACAGGGAAAATCGTCTTTCGCGAGGTATGGCTTTATCTTGTGGCATTGGGAGGCCATTGAGAAGTAACTTGAAGGGTCCTTTATATAGTGGTAAAAATTCTGCGATTATGAAGGTTCACGTCTTTTTGAAATGTTTATTGAATAAATCATGCTAAATTATACTATCTGTATGCGCATGTCTCTACCGGAATTCGTATTTTTGTATTATTTTGAAAAAGGAACTTACATCTTGGAAATATAACTATGTTTTCGATCACATGGTTCACAAATAGTTAAAACAATTGACGCCTTCTGCCGGAGCAGAGACGGCATACAACCACACTTGTTCACTTGTAACATTCATATGATTAAAGACATGAAGCAGTGTGGTGGGACTGTAGAGATGTTGTGGGGGGTCTTACCACGGCCAAGATATATTTCTTAATGGTGCGCAAATGACGTTTAAAATTACTGTAATTATGTTTGCCGAAGTTAACAGAGTAGAATGATTTATTATGTTTTTGGACAATGTAATTTAAATGGGATCTGAGGCTCGGGGATGCNGTAGAATGATTTATTATGTTTTTGGACAATGTAATTTAAATGGGATCTGAGGCTCGGGGATGCAGCTGTAGCTGTGATTGAGGCTCGTTTACTGAGGATCGCTTCTTCGGTGTACTTGGGGACCACCATACTTCGGCTCGATTCGTGATTGTCGGACGTACCTTAGGTTAATTTTGACCTTGACCCTGTTAACTATTCCTTGAAAGCCCAAAAAAAAACCCCAATTTCCAAAAACATTAAAAATGTTTAATAATTTATAAAAAAAATTATAAAAATATTTATATGAATTACTTAAAATTTACATTTGCAGAGGTAACCCAGCACTACGCCCAAGATACGTCTGAACCCTCTTCAATAAATCAAATGTGTTAATCAGTCAGCCGGCCTCTACCCCCCTCTTCATCGCTCATTTCGTCGAATGCACTCTACCCGCCATATTCGTTTTTTCGTTTGTCATTTGTTTACATTGTCAAAACTTAGGTGGTGCTAGAGTATTAATAATCGATTTCGCTGTCAGGCGAGCTGCCGATTTAGTCACCGAGTGGGNCAAAACTTAGGTGGTGCTAGAGTATTAATAATCGATTTCGCTGTCAGGCGAGCTGCCGATTTAGTCACCGAGTGGGAGCCATATTTTTTTATGTTATTAATGTTTAGGTGGTTCTTTCTGCGCCCACCACACTGGATTCTATTTTAAATATCAAGGTAGCAGTAATTTCTCGATTTTGCCACCTTCTAGCGACCTGAAAAGTGCGTAAATTGTCATATTTAATTTTCCCTTTTAATTTCAACATAACCGTGTTTTATTTTAATTTATTTTTTCATAAAGCAGGTTTTTTAAAAATAGAAAACAACATATTAAAAATACATATATTATTCGGTAATGCACAAAATGAGAAAACGCAACTTAAAAAATTCATATACACAGGTTTATTAATTGCAATCTTCTATGTTCACTACTCGATGTCCGCATTGACGATCCAGGAATTGTAGCGGGCTGGGAAACCCCACCACTTGACATATTACTGTCCATTACGACGCTTTAGTACCTTCTAGACAAAATACACATCTGGAAAATGTGTAGCCAGTATTTCCTCTGCATAGAAACCACCATGGATGGGAACATTGTTCAGATCCTCGAAAAAGTAGGTCCTCAGAGCATAGTTGCGTTTACGTCGCACATGAAAATGTTCGGGTCTCCAGTTCTCTGTGAACCCTTTCTCAAAAATGCCTTTCTTTTTGGGAAAACGTACCAAGTCGCCAACCTTGGCTTTAGGCTTGCATGGGTTCCTCATCTTCAGAATAGTGTACAAGGGCCAAAGCAGGGAGTCCTCCTTGACATCTTCGGCTTCATGCTATTGGTAGAACTAATGGTAGAATTGTAGTTGCGAACTAGTTTTTGGAGTATATCCAAGCACTTGTAGTTTCTATTCGCAGCAAAATGCCTCCACATTTTGCCCTTCAGGGTCCTGTTTAACCGCTCTAACATATAATCTTTGAAGATTACTGTACATGGACTAATCGATAATGTAATGGTTATTCATGAGGGCCTTGAACTTTGCATTGTAGAACTCCTTGCCCTGGTTGGTTTGTAGATAATACGGGATCCGTCTTTCCAGCAANATTGTAGAACTCCTTGCCCTGGTTGGTTTGTAGATAATACGGGATCCGTCTTTCCAGCAAAAAATTCGTCATGGCCTCGTATGTATTCTTCGACTTGACCGGCCGGGCCCAGGCAGATTTGCTATAGGTATCGATGATTGTCAACATGTATTTGTAGCCATTGCTTAACCGAGCATATGCTATCATCTCAACGAGGTTGGCTTGAAACAGGTCATTCATCCTGCAATTCATGACGTTGCGACTATGGTAGTTATGTCTCATGGATGCGTGCAGTTCATTGGCGAATCCCAATGGACTTATAGTACATAGCCTCCCTTCGTCACTTCTTCGATGGTTGAAATTGTCACCTAAGTGTGTGAGTAATTTCCGACCCTTTGCGAAGCGACCAATATTTGCAGCCTATGGACCAGTTCACTCTTAGTTAATATTCCTGTAGTTTTCTATCTTCGTCAAGCCTTCGCCGCTTTTCAGTGCCAATCCAATGAACAGGTCTGCGAGAATGTCGATTTTTTCGTAATATTCGTCTTTATAAGCATCTGTAACTGGTTCATTATCTTGGTAAAGTGCATGTGTGAGTTCGAGCAATGTATTGTATTCCAGCCGGTCGGATTCTGTAAAATCCCCGACTCCTTTCTAAATAGAAGTTCGTAAAGCCCGTGTNATGTATTGTATTCCAGCCGGTCGGATTCTGTAAAATCCCCGACTCCTTTCTAAATAGAAGTTCGTAAAGCCCGTGTTTTCATTCATCTTGAAATCACTTACTTGGATGAGTCTATCAGAAAGAAACTCTATCTCATCAGCACCGAGAAACTANTTTCATTCATCTTGAAATCACTTACTTGGATGAGTCTATCAGAAAGAAACTCTATCTCATCAGCACCGAGAAACTATTTATCATTATGTCTGTATATACCAGATGTAGTATCATTATTACAATATGTGTACGATCGTAGGTACTGGCGAACCAAAGCTTTGGGTTTGAGGAGTCTCTTTCATACCTTTTTCTTGTANAATATGTGTACGATCGTAGGTACTGGCGAACCAAAGCTTTGGGTTTGAGGAGTCTCTTTCATACCTTTTTCTTGTTTGGCATATCCGCACCTGATCCATCGTCCCGATGTGTCTGTATGTTACATGTTTTCGCTTCTTCATAGGCTCAGTAGTATATTCGATTCCGGTTTGCACGACTGTGGGTGCTGCATCGCTCTCCCTGATTACATCGAGACGACGAGTTATGGGCTGAAAATTTTTTTCATTTATATGGTTGTAGGAAAGTCTGANCTCTCCCTGATTACATCGAGACGACGAGTTATGGGCTGAAAATTTTTTTCATTTATATGGTTGTAGGAAAGTCTGACTCTTGGCGAACAAATACTTCGAGAGAACAAACTTTATTTTCCGATGTAGGTCACTAGCAATGTCCGATGTCGCAATGAATACAAATGGATACTGTTGCTCATTTAATAGGTTTAATTGTGGTTCTCCACCAAAAAAATTTCGATTTGGCCTAGGCATTCGCTGCAGAAATCCAATATGTCCCTCCTGTAATTTTGAATGTCCGTTTTTGTGGTGAGACGGGAAATCGAGGTAGTGAATGTAAGCTCTATGGAATCTTTCAGCTCTTAAGATTATCTTCATTTTGTGCAGGTACTACATTTAAACTGTCGGTAATTTGTTTTTGAACACTAGTTAAAAGCTCGTAGGTCTTCACATGCTCAATCTTCGCCTCTAGTTTCGACAGGTAGTGCTGAAAAATGTGTTTTGTTCGGTCAAACTACTGCGTACTTTCGAAATGGTGATATTACCTGTTTCTAGGACGAAATGTTAACCAGTAGCATCTTCGGATCGTTCATGTTCTCATTTCGAATTATTCTTCAACCAGCATCATAAGTTCCATCATTTCTTTGTACGAGACAACGTCTATCTTTGTCTTTGTCAAGATGCAGCTTGAGCCTACTTTGCCCAAATTCCGATATTCTCNTTGTACGAGACAACGTCTATCTTTGTCTTTGTCAAGATGCAGCTTGAGCCTACTTTGCCCAAATTCCGATATTCTCTAACTCATTTTCTGCGGTCAACGATGTACTTTTCGACTCCCTGTTGGTGTCTGCCATTATATAGTGGACAGTCTTTAACAATCACCAATAATCCATAATTCTCTTTCCAGCACAAGGTGTACATTTGAAATCTGATAACATAATGTTTGTATTGGTGTAATATTAGTTAATATGCTGCAAATTCNAGCACAAGGTGTACATTTGAAATCTGATAACATAATGTTTGTATTGGTGTAATATTAGTTAATATGCTGCAAATTCATATTGTCAATGCGAAACAACACAAACGTGTTTGCATGGTCACTGAGCACTGAATAAGTGTGTCCTGGTACACACAGTCCACCTCCACATTTTATCCCATGCTACGTATTCCTGAATGTACTTCTGATTCTTACATGCTGTGTAATCGAAGACGAACACTGGGTTTGGCGGTGCCTTCCTAGGTGGCACAACAGCTTTGTTATCTCTGCATGGGAAATAACCCACTTCATCTACAGCCTGCAATATGTGTACCATTCGCTGGTATTTAGGTTGCTGAGTGATTTAGAATAAAAGTACATTATTTTGAATCGATGACCATTCGGTTCCTCGAGCATAATTAGGAGCACACATATTTTTCCACAGTTTGAAGGACCAGTTATGATTCAGCATACAATATTTGGAAATAGTCTTCCATGTCTTGATTTGCGAGAGATAGCTTCGACATCAGCAGTATTGTGTATTGGTAGAGTAACATCTTGCTTGACAATATGTATGTTACCCCTACTATCTTGTGGTGAGTGCGGTTCTAACTGTGGTGTGTGGTGCTAAATGCAGTGTGTGTGGTGCATACAGTGTAGACTGTGGTGCATGTGAGCAAACTGTGGTGAATGTGGTGCTAACTGTAATGCCTGCAATGTTTATTGCAGTTGCAGAGAACCAGTGTTACAAATTTTAGAATGTCTTTTCAAAATATCATTCCAAGTAAACTGCCTCTGGCAGAGTTTGCACTGAAATGTCGTACTTGCAATTTTTATCGTGCAAGTAGTTGCTTTATATCAATACATACTCCGCAAAACTGTAAATGCTTGACTACAGAAGCGTATAAGGAGATGGATCAGCACTTTTTGTACATCCTGTTTCATGTCGAGAATTAAACTGACTCAAAATACATAAAAGGGGTATATCTATATTTTTCGCGCTCAGTTCACCACTATGCCTCGATGAGGTTAAATCATAGATGGAAACGGGAAAGTCGATATGCTGATGAATAATCCACCAATCGAACTGCATATTCCTGGATACAAATTCTGCGGGCCTGGAACCATGCTATCTAAAAGGCTGCCATGCAGTGAAACAGGCATCAATGCACTGGTCAAATCATGCAAGAAGCACGATATCGTTTGCTTCCTAAACAAGTATCTGGAAACCCAACACCAGGCAGACAAGATAATAGCAAAAAATTCTGACGGTATATGAAAATTATCAGACACGAGACTCGGAAAAAATAGTAGCTACCTGGTGTGTTTCCAACATGATGAAGGCCAAGATGAAGATGAGCATGGGTGCAAAGATCAAGCGGAAGGATAAAGTAAAACGAAATGTAATGAAAAAGGGTAGAAAAGCCTGCAAGACCAAGGAAACATCTATCAGTTGACTTTCTGTTGCGTTTGCCTGCACTCGGGGCCCTTGGGGGCCTAATCGGAGCAACGAGTTGTATTGTCCGAGCAATCAACACGGCATCGAAAGAACGGAAGCAGTAGTCTGAGACCCAAAGGCACAAACCAAATATGGAAGCTATCACCATGTGTAAAGAATGGTCAAGGCTTCTGCATAAGTCCATACCTAGTACGAGGCAGCAGTGTACAAAAGCGATGCAGCAGTAAGAGATGATACTGAAAGCTATACCGAAACGATTACTCATGAATCTGGATTTGGAACGGTTTGCTTGCAAATTGAAGTTACCCAAGTCTTATAGTATGTTTATGAGAGACAAAGAGCCCCCTAAACTCAAGAGAGATGAATGTGCCGTATTCAGCATTGACACGACAGCTGCGTCCGGTATGCACTGTGTAGCATATGTAAAACATGGAAAACATTCAGACTACTACAACAGTTTTGGGAATTTGTGTCCTCCACCCGAACCGCGATAGTACCTGAAATGAACTAAGCTGACCTACAACTACCCCAACAGCAACAAACGTTGGGCTAGATTGGCTGAACTTTGGGTTGAAACACAATTATTAAAACAAAGTTAGCCCAATGTAATATGCCAATGAAAAATTTCTTGTGTGGACATTTTGTAAGATTACTTAGCTCTCTCAAAAAAATGATGTCACTAAATCAGGAAAGAACCATAACATACTGCAAATGTGATTTTTTAAATCTAGAAATTGTTGGTAAATGGTCGGTTACAAGTTAGGAAACATAGTTTGATAATTGGTATGTTTTATTCTGTTGGTTTAGTGTTGTGCAACCAACATATGTAAAATTTAAAAAAAAAAAATGTCTTAATAAAAACAGTGCCCCATTCTTTTACTTTAAATTATATAAAGGTATTTCAATATGTGAGATAATTTTTCTATGATATATGTTTAGTTGGTTATCTGTTGTTATAACGTTGGAAACTCATCAGTTGGTGTTTGGTATAAAATTTTATTTTGGGTCAACGTTCTGTAATGAACATTTTTCCAACAAGATTCCGNTCATCAGTTGGTGTTTGGTATAAAATTTTATTTTGGGTCAACGTTCTGTAATGAACATTTTTCCAACAAGATTCCACCATGCATATTCTGTGAGCTATCTTAGCACTCTCAAGAAAATTACATCACTATATCAGACACAGCTAGAACATACTGCAATACCGCAGTAGTATCGTATGTAGGGCCAACATTGGAAATTAGTTGGCAAGGTTGGCAATTTGTTATGTACGAATCCAACCTAAAATTGTCATTGGGCCAACATTGGAAATTTGTTGGCAAATGTGCATGAATCGTACTAATATTATAAATGCGAAAGGCTGTGTGTGTACTGTGTATGTGAATGTTTGTTACCACTCAGCTCCATAACGACTGAACGGATTTTGATGAAATTTAGTATGTAATACTTTACGTCCTGGTATAGGACACAGGATATTTTTAATCCCGGTAAATTGTACGGGTTCTGTGGAATAACAACAAAACCTAATTCTGCAACTGCTGGGGATGTGACCGAACTCAGCTTCATAAACGCTGAACGGATTTTGATGCAACTTGGTATGTAACTACTTTAGGTTCTGGAATAGGACATAGGATACTTTTTATACGGGTCCTGTGGAATAACAACAAATCCTAATTCTGCAACGGCTGGGAATGTGACCGAAATATTTTTTTCCTCTGGTGTCAGAGTTTATTAGGCCGCCCAAGGACCTCTGAAATAGTTTAACGACTGCTATCAATCGATAACAACCGGGACCGAATATTTAATGTGCTCTCCGAAGCCTGGATGGGCTCATATGTTATGCCACTAAACGGTCACCCATCCAAATGTGTGCAGCTGGGAACGATGCATAACTTTGGTGATCGATTAAGATCCCTCAGCCAAGCGCAAAAATAGTACCTAGGTACACTTATTTCTAAAGCTTCGACTTGATAAAACTCACGTTTTAATTTTCATACATCGACACTGGAAAGCGGAAATGTGGTAACTACGCTATAGTTGCTCAGATACACTCCAAAAACAAAACCCAATTTCTTGGCTATCGGGTAAAAAATATTTCCTTCCTTTTGGGTTGCCATTCACAGTTAAAACCTAGGTCAACATAGTATAATTTTATAATTCGGTTTTCACACAACTTAATAGTCTTTTCTTTATTTATTTATTAGTTTATCACTGTAAATTTCAATCGTACCCGGGCGAAGCCGGGCCGGTTCACTAGTAACAAATATAACACAGTATTCCAACTGGAATATAATGATATTCACCTATTTCTACATCAATGACAAGGAGTTACAGTAGTCTAGTGGAGTCCTGTCCCCATAGCTCAGGGGCAGGGTGGCCGACTTTTAGTCGCAGGGTCTGGAGTAAGTGCCCCGGTTCATCCGCGGAAGATCTTCAGTTCGCATGTTGTGCACATGTGTACTGTGAATTTGTCATCAGTTCGGTGTACTACATGAGCTCGTCACACACCAACTTATATTCACTCTGTCTAACGTCACGCACGCTATGTCCAATGGCATATGTATCGTTCAGTGAAGTCAATAAAGTCAACAATAGAAAATATAAATATAAAACATTAAAAAAATTAATATAGATAAAAAACCAGGCAGCTAATTCAAAAGGCACGAGTTTGAATCTGAAATCCTTTAATGAAATGTTAATTTCGTATTTGGAAGTAGATGAAAAATAGAAGGATTAATGTATTTTCATAATGGTTTTTGTTAATGGGTAAAATTTATTTAAACCAGTGCTAACTAATATTGGCAGAAATATGTTCATTGGTTGGCATTATGTTTGCAATGACACAACTGAGCAAAACATTGCCAACTGTGGGTAAATGACTGTGAAAATGACTTTCTGAAAGAGGTAAGACACTACTCATAACAGTTTGCACACAACCATAAAATTATGTGTGGCCAACATTGTATTTCAGTTGGCAACCAACATAAAAGTAATGTTGGGCCAACGTTATTCTTAGGGACATTTCGGCATTTTGCCAACGTAATATGCCAATGGTTGCCCAACATTAGATCGAAACATTGGGCCAATGTTGTCCCAAGCTAATTTTGCTACTTGGGTATTGACCAACATACTACCAACTTATATAAATNAAACATTGGGCCAATGTTGTCCCAAGCTAATTTTGCTACTTGGGTATTGACCAACATACTACCAACTTATATAAATGGTTGTTTGTGTGTTACACGCCATAAATGATAGTTTAGCCAATGTAGAATACTAGTTAGCAAATTATCAAAATACAACGAATAACCAACATTATTTAGTGGTTGGGTTTCTGTCATAATTACTAGATTTGGTAAAGTTGGAAATTTGTAGAAAATAATTGGTTGGAATACTGTGAAAAATATTACTGATAATAGTTGCCATCCGAATAGTTACGTGATGTTGAGCCAACGAAATTCCGAGTGTCATTTTGATGTCCAGCCAACATAATTTTTCCAATGTAGGCCCAACCTTCAAGCAAAGGTTAGAATAGCATTGGCCCAACAAACAAATGCTACATGGGTACGAGATGGAGCAGAACTAAACATATGGAACTGCTGAAACTTGTGTCTTTGATTCCTGGTTCGTATGTGAAATTGTATAAAATAGGTATACATCGACAAGAAACCATCAGATATGACGAAAATGATTTTGAAACATACAGAGCAATACCGAACATAGATGAAAAAAACTGTAGGATGTATTTCGTGAAAAGTGGCAATGTCTCCCACAAGATGTCACTGCTCGTATGCTCNTAGATGAAAAAAACTGTAGGATGTATTTCGTGAAAAGTGGCAATGTCTCCCACAAGATGTCACTGCTCGTATGCTCTTATGAAACAGTCGACACTACAATGTACATTGAAGATTCACTGTCCCCTGACACGGAATTCTAACTACATGGGAATCCCAATACTATGCAGATTGTCATCCGATACAGCGAAGATATCAACTTTACGAAACTGGATTCCATTGAAACGATACTGGGGTTAGAGCCACACTTCTAGGGAACAAGCAAAACACACGAGTCGTCGCGCCCTGTAAACATCATGCAGCTGAATCTGATACGAATTAATAGCATTTAAGCTAGCAGAACATACCTCAATTGCAGGCCAAGCAATATGCTGCACGAATTTTTGTCTATGGTCCCTCCAGGTTTTAAACTGGTCGCTGCACCTCAAAGNGCAGGCCAAGCAATATGCTGCACGAATTTTTGTCTATGGTCCCTCCAGGTTTTAAACTGGTCGCTGCACCTCAAAGCATCATTTAGGTTTTGGTCATCGCGAAGAGAGCACACGAGGTGTTCGTGACAGTCGATAACCATCCAGAGAGTTGGTGAAATTTCGAAAGGGTAAAATAACCCTACAAGTGCATTTGCGAATATGAAGAAAAGGTTTACTACAACCAGAAACAAGAAAACAAAATATCTTGCTAAATATGTAATGAGTATGTCGCACATCACCAAGGTGTTAACACACACAAACGAAATTTTGCTTAGCAGTTTCGGCTTCGAAGACGGTCTTCGTGGAAGATAACATAAACCTCGACGAGCTGTTGGCATTTGAAGACAGTGTCACGAAAGTAGAACTTCATACATACCAGCCATACCTGATCGAACCATACACACTACTATCGGAAGTTCAGACAGCTGTCAAACACCAAGATATCTGCAATCTTCATTGCCAGTCCTTCTGGCGGTTCAGGGGACACTGATGAAAGAAGATAGATCCAAACAGACATTATCGTAAATTTCAAACAATTGGATTCTTCATCTTATCGATCGCATCACTTATTTTCTCAACAGTGTCGAGGTGGACCAGTCACGAGGTGTGGGCATAATCGCAACGATCAAAAATGTCCTATGCCTAACTCTGAAGGAGCTGTCTGCAACCAAGATGGCAGGCTGAGGAATCGAAGTTGACTACAGTATTCCTATATACCCAGGAGGTAAGTTCGAAGTGTGCATCCTGCTCTCCATGCTATTGGAATTTGCTGAAGACTACAAACGAATTATAATTAATTCTAAGCATAAACTGGTGCTGCTTCTATCTAATATGCATGCAGGCACCATTGTGGGTATGGGATAAATCCTGTAGACAATGGAACTGGAGTTAAAATTTATCGAATGGATGCTGCCTCATAAGTAACTAAGTACTGCTGAGCACATATAAATGTAGAAAATTGTGGAATATGGCAAATACATCGATATGGCTTTCAGGTCGTGGAGTCTGGAGAATCACCCCAGGTTACTGACAAGCTAGTACATCAACTGGATGGTCATGTTCAGCTTTGCTTCTGATAAACCAAGGTACACCATCATTGAGCCACAGACCGAAAGGCAGCACAATGTGAGAGTGAGCTGTTCGGAGTTCATCGCATGCCAATCATAAAATGTGAAAATATTTTTGAATAGCGAAAGCTATCCATATGTGGACATCAACATGAACNCATCGCATGCCAATCATAAAATGTGAAAATATTTTTGAATAGCGAAAGCTATCCATATGTGGACATCAACATGAAATTTGAAAAAAGGGCAGTTCAATCTGATATAAAAAGTACGCTCAATTCGAAAATTCATATTATGGATACCCCCAATCCACGACCGAGAGTCCTGATACTTTCAAGAGTTTGGCTCTACTCATGGTATTCGATTTGAGCAAACAGGATGAACATATTATCTCCAATGCAGTAGACTACATGATCGAATTCACTACACATGGAAATATTCCTGCACACATGTATGCATTTTGGCTGATACTTCATGACCAGTTCATATTTTACAATTAGTGAGACAAGACCATCAAAATACTGTTCTAAGCACAATGAAGAATATATAAATATAATTTTTCACACACAATAACTGTTTATTCGCCTTAGAGCATCGCTGGCTTCAATATGTATTCCAATATGCAGGGTTTATAGAGCCAAAATAGGTTTGTGCTCATGGAGATCGCAGAGATCCATGAGGATTATAGCAAGNCAATATGCAGGGTTTATAGAGCCAAAATAGGTTTGTGCTCATGGAGATCGCAGAGATCCATGAGGATTATAGCAAGATGCTAACCAGCAATTTCTGCCCACCATACCCCTCGAAAATGTTGGATAATAATAGCAAGAAAACAAACATCTGGCTAAGCAAGTACTACCATAGAGTGGCATGGGGCGAAGGCAAGTTTTTGTACCATCAGGTGAGAAATGTGCTGCGCGACTTGCTGATGCAGTACCCTAAAGGACCGATTTACATAGCTGGTCTTGTGCAGAAAAATTGGCTTAGCAACTTCTGCACAAACGAAGTGGAACTTATCGGCCTGCAGATTGAGTATTGATGTCCGTTGCTTCGAAAACTATTTATAATGTTCGGCGAGATGCAACATCAGGTCTGCGACAGGTCAGAACCTGACTAGACCTGCATGCTGAAGAAAATGCAGCTGTTAAGAAAATGGTGTACATCATCCTTGGGCCATGAATCGATAGGTTACGACTAGACACGAAATTATCCAAATCGACCCGAAGTTTTCTACAATTCTTCTTGTTCGCGTAAAGGCCCGATCATCTCCCCACCATCAATTGGCCTGCAGACACCAAACAAAGATGTATGCATTTTAACCNCATCGCATGCCAATCATAAAATGTGAAAATATTTTTGAATAGCGAAAGCTATCCATATGTGGACATCAACATGAACTTTGAAAAAAGGGCAGTTCAATCTGATATCAAAAGTACGCTCAATTCGAAAATTCATATTATGGATACCCCCAATCCACGACCGAGAGTCCTGATACTTTCAAGAGTTTGGCTCTACTCATGGTATTCGATTTGAGCAAACAGGATGAACATATTAACTCCAATGCAGTAGACTACATGATCGAATTCACTACACATGGAAATATTCCTGCACACATGTATGCTTTTTGGCTGATACTTCATGACCAGTTCATATTTTACAATTAGTGAGACAAGACCATCAAAATACTGTAGTAAGCACAATGAAGAATATATAAATATAATTTTTCACACACAATAACTGTTTATTTGCCTTAGAGCATCGCTGGCTTCAATATGTATTGCAATATGCAGGGTTTATAGAGCCAAAATAGGTTTGTGCTCATGGAGATCGCAGAGATCCATGAGGATTATAGCAAGATGCTAACCAGCAATTTCTGCCCACCATACCCCTCGAAAATGTTGGATAATAATAGCAAGAAAACAAACATCTGGCTAAGCAAGTACTACCATAGAGTGGCATGGGGCGAAGGCAAGTTTTTGTACCATCAGGTGAGAAATGTGCTGCGCGACTTGCTGATGCAGTACCCTAAAGGACCGATTTACATAGCTGGTCTTGTGCAGAAAAATTGGCTTAGCAACTTCTGCACAAACGAAGTGGAACTTATCGGCCTGCAGATTGAGTATTGATGTCCGTTGCTTCGAAAACTATTTATAATGTTCGGCGAGATGCAACATCAGGTCTGCGACAGGTCAGAACCTGACTAGACCTGCATTCTGAAGAAAATGCAGCTGTTAAGAAAATGGTGTACATCATCCTTGGGCCATGAATCGATAGGTTACGACTAGACACGAAATTATCCAAATCGACCCGAAGTTTTCTACAATTCTTCTTGTTCGCGTAAAGGCCCGATCATCTCCCCACCATCAATTGGCCTGCAGACACCAAACAAAGATGTATGCATTTTAACAAGCAAATGTTTTCACAATTGTCATGCCTGGTCACTCTACAATCGAATACAGCTATGGGGACACCAGCTACCTATGCACGCGCACAGAGAGTTGTGATGGTAGCGGCATGAAGCATTGGAGATTTTCATACCTTTCCGCTGATGTACGGACGAATCCAGCAGCTGGTAGCCTGTCGCGAGCCTGGAAAGTGTGCAGTATTTCACATGCACCCAACAACACATCTTCCTGCCAACACCGAAAACATGTTCTCTTTTTCTGCATGCAGTTAATACGATTGCCATGGACTGCTGAGAGGGAAATTCGCGGCCACCAGTCGAGACTTTTTAAGCCTCGAGCCAGACGACAAGACATCAGAGAATGCCTCGTAGGCACCATGTGACAATGATCAGTTCCATGAAAGACGATGCTACACCTTCCGATGAATGTGCCTGCAGCTCCAGAAATAAGCTGGCATCTTTTTGCCAACATCGATGTTATCGCTCAGCGAGGAAGACTCCCGAGGCTCTGATGATGGTTCCACCACTGGTAGATCTGCTGTCGATGAGCTGGATGTTAGTACTACCATCATTGAGCGATCGATCAAAGAGGAGCTAGGTCTATAGTGCGATACTAATGCAATGGATAGCAAAATAGAGACAAGTATTGCTGATTATGTCAAAGGTCTTCGTAGTGACCCTGCGATTTTTACGGCCCTTCGTAGAGCACTGCTGCTTTCCACCATATGTGAAATACTCAGAATTTGTGAGATACCATAAAATCATTATTGAATATCAGCATATTAAAGAAATAAATATAATTTGAACTCTGTTCGAAAACATTAAAATAATTGGTAATACCTATGTTAAACTATGGTTATCAAGAATATAAAGAAATTGAATGTCTAATCCACGCCGATCACGCAAATATTAGGGGTTGTCACTGTCGCAATGTTGTAAAATATGTTCAGGTGTATATTATCACATTTTTGGTACAAATGTCACTTTAAAGAACGAAGTTTCTCTTGGTGCAATTGCCTATCTCACATATTATTGGATATAATTACGTTTATTTATGAAGGCCATGCTGAATTATGAGAGTCTATTTATTATATTTCGGTACATTCCACTGCATTCTGTTACAATCCATTCCGTTACACATAATCTTATTAAATTACTATCCATGGCATGCTATACCATTCCATCAAAATAAAAGTTTATTACATGCTAATACTTTTCTGCCTTTTCTGTGAAATTAGTTGCAATATGGCAGCCGGCACTGCCTGCTTCCTTCGTTATCACCAGAGTTTAAAACAACACTAAGCAAAATTCCATTGGTGTACTGCAAAGCATTTTCATATGGTATCAATTAAAGTGAATGTACCCCTCCACTTTTATTATGTTTAAATGTCTGTATTTATCGTTTTATTTTACCTCCGGGAATACCCTGCCCAAGTTTATCCCCATGTTTTAGAAGCATATAATATAAACAATACATTTGTATTTAAGTGTTCCTAGAGTTTTTTTAATGGCTTCTAAAAGTTAAGATCGTAATTGTTTGCCGAATGGTTTCACATGACCATAACCACAGATTTCAGGTTACGAAAACGCATAAGTAGTTATAAAGTGGGGGTGATACTAGACAAGGTTGAATTGTTTGTATGAACTCCGATTGCGAGGACTTAGTACGAATATATAAAAATATTTGGTTTGAGATTTTAGGCCACATAATTACCCCATGCATGTATAGATAATGTTATTCTGCNCGTAATTGTTTGCCGAATGGTTTCACATGACCATAACCACAGATTTCAGGTTACGAAAACGCATAAGTAGTTATAATGTGGGGGTGATACTAGACAAGGTTGAATTGTTTGTATGAACTCCGATTGCGAGGACTTAGTACGAATATATAAAAATATTTGGTTTGAGATTTTAGGCCACATAATTACCCCATGCATGTATAGATAATGTTATTCTGCTGTACAAACAAACATTTATTAATAAATCATGCTCGAAATAAATTATTTCGTTCAGTCAAGCAAAAGTCTCTCTGGTGGAAATTTGATGCCATTTTACCAAGAGAATTCGTACATATTGCTATGCCAGGAAAACCTCAAAAACCATATATTTTGTCTGGGAGTCGGGACTACCTCACTACTACGAAAATTAATGTAATGAACGGAAACACTGATAGTGTTTGCCTATTCTAGAAAGTTTTTACGATTTCACGGCCCGAGCTATAACCTTCTTCACTTTTGGGAATTTTGTGCTGTAATATGCCCCTTCGAGCAACCATCGACAAATTTATGGAATTCGCTGCGAGTTGAGCCGATTCCGGCCCAGAAATTCAGCAACATCCTTCTCCTCGGCAAACCACAACTGCCAAAATTCATTCTCTGTACTGCTTGGTGCTATCCCCGAATAATATAAGTGACATTCGGACCAGGAACATAATACTAGCGAGGCTTCTTCTCAAACACCAACTAAAACTAAACATTGAAAATCGTACTGCAGTCGGCACACATAAATTTTAAACTACTGTATTCAACTATTCAAAGTAGGTATATAGATTATATCGTCGTAAAAACTGGAGACTCCCAAATGTGAAAAATCTCAATTTGCATTTTTGGGAGAATAAAGTTTGCCTAGGTAGTAACGCTTGCATTGGCCAAGTGTCGAACTCTTGGTCAGTCTCGGATGCCCTCATTAGCAATTGTAATGAGTCGAATATGGTACCTCTAACAATAGTATATTATCGTATATGACTTTCGCAAGTTTGCGTTGGAAGCTGCCCGAGCCGCTATGCAGTGGAATGTATCAAATATTCCCCATTTGATATTTTGCTACTGTAACCTACCTTCATTATAACTGTTTAACATGAGTAAAATGTTCGTTGTGGCAGATTTAACCAGTGGCATGTACACTGCTGGTATGTCACAGAGACATACTAGTGGATAATCTTACGAGTACTGCACTGGGGCAGGCATGTTATCTGGATTACAACAACCCAGCGTGATTGAAATATATTTAGGGTTAAGGTGGATGATACGGTTGGTTTGGTTGCTATTGTTCTTTCGGTATTATTTATACAATTTTTTTATTATGTATATATATTGGCCTGTATGTTTAATTGGTACGTAAATCTCGTTTGGTGCTCGCTTAGGTTGCCAATATATTTACATATTAAGATATATTGCTATACAGGGCTGCTTGGTTTTTTAATGGTCTGTGTGGTGACATAAGTAAGCTTGTGTTATGGTGAAAGTTATTTTATGTAAGTTATTCAGTACCATTGGGCTTATCAATATGATTGTTTCTAATGCTGGAGGGAGGGTACCTGTATTATGGTTTATGTTATAGTCAGTGTTGAAATGAATATTTGCTTGGTATATCTGAGTTGTGCTTTATCTATGATTGATGTTTATTAAAAGGTCAGCACTATTACTCTCTACCGAATATTTGTTAAATGGCAGTCGACTTTGTGTTTAGAAGGTCTTGGAGCATAATGGATAGCATTAGTTTGGTCAGTCGTGGGAGGAGGTGTGTGACCTACATTCTGAGTGTGGTACTATAGTATAAAATGGTTAGGATATTATGTTGACTATGCTTATAAAGTATTTTTGACATTAAAAAGTCTTCCGGGTCAGGGTGGGTTTGCATCCATTCTGCATTTAAGGGTTATGTATATTATGTTTCAGGAATTGTAAGAAGAGTGATTATGTAAGGGGTTAGCAACTAACATGACAAATGTCTTGTTCCGTATGCGTTTATTAACTGTGGTCTTAATTCGGTGTTTCTAATTATGGCGTTTGAAATTACCAGCAAATATGCTTATTAAAGTTCTAAGGGACTGATAAATTATGTTATCCTGTTCGGGGTCGCGAACATTTTCTACACTCTGCATTTCGTGTCACTTTCTTCAATGGTTACAGATGGCAGCCAACTATCCTTTTAAGAGGGCTTGAGGCTAAATATACTACGTAAACGTTTCGATTTTTAATAGATTCATGGAAAATTTACTTAGCATGAGAGGGTCAGAATGCTTTGGTGGTATGTTGGTTAGTATGATTGAATGTTTTATGTTTTATGATATATTGGAATTAAGACTGTGCTGGTACGGATGGTCGAAAAGGGTGAGTAACTATGTTTATAGAAATGCTAATAGTTTAAGATCTCATATCACCTTTTCGAAGTTTGAAGGTTACACATGATATGAAATTGGTGGCTAAAATTCTAATGGACCAGTAATGGTGTGCATCTCTGCTTATAGGAGGGCGTAAACAATTATGTTAAATATGGTAATAATTTAGGCCATACATCATATCTAGATACCAGAATTTAAGAAGAAAACCCCAATGGTTGGTTTATTACAAACAAGTATCACTACACAATCTAACATGGCATATAATAACAAACCTATATCATTGTTTTCGTAATTAATGTTTACGTACCACAGTTCATGGGCTTAACCCAAACAGTTCGAAAAAAAAAGTATGCGAGTAAAAGGATGTAAGTCTTTATATATTTTATGTATATTATTGGGATTAGAAAGGATGATTGTTTGCATTGAATTCAATAGGTCTAACACGAATGGTTATAACATCGTAGTCAACTTTGCTTATAAAAACTGGATGGCTTATCTCATCGTACCTATATTCTCGTGGATGTAAATTATGCCAGTGTAATAATTTCAAGGGTCTAGCCCGAATGGTTCGCTAATGGTACGGTAACTACGCTTATAAAATGGTGTGGGGATCATCAGGTCATAACTGCATTCTCGTAGTCGTAAATAAGGTATATGTACTTAATTTCAAGCACCTGGCTTAAATGGTTCACAAATTGTACCCAACTAAGCATTTAAGACTTTATAGGGTATACCATGCCATATATACATTACCACGGTCGCGAGTGCTAATTGTGATATGGATCTTGTAGCAATAACTTAAGTGGTCTTTGCAAGAAACAGAGTAATAGGGAGAAGGTTGGTGAGGATTGAAAAGACTCAGCGGATTTGGAAGCAAGTTGCTGGGATGGCAGATTGTAGAACATTGCTTGGTGGATAATGCGAAGGGGGAGGCAAAACCGCATAATTTCAAGCCACACAATAAGTAAGTACTCACAAGCAAAATGGAGTGGCAGTTCCGTCGATGTAAGCGAACTCGGTCGTTCAATGGGCCCGAGGACCAGGAAACGTGCCTTAAGGTTTAGCTGCTGAACGGCAAGTAGGTTACCAAACGCTGACTAGCAAATATCCTTTAAAATACAACGAAGAGCCAAAAAAAACTGGTACACCTGCCTAATATCGTGTAGGGCCCCTCCGAACACGCAGAAGTGCCGCAAGACGACGTGGCATGGACTCGACTAAAGTCTGTAGTTATTCAGGAGGCAATTCACACCATGAATCCTGCAGGGAGTCCACAAATCCAATCTGCGCCCATTTGAGAAGGGGTTCCACGTCTGTCAAGTTTAATGATTCTAGTAAGTCGTTGTATGTCCCGTTCGTTCATGATCTTTTTCCAGCCGCAGCGATGTCGAAGATGTGATGTTTTACCGGATTCCCGATATTCACGGTACACTCATCAAATGGTCGTACGCGAACATCCAAATTTTATCGCTACCTTGGAGATGCTATGTCCCATCTCTCGTGCGCCGACTATAACACCACGTTCAAACTCACTTAAATCTTGATAACCTGCCATTGTAGCAGCAGTAACCGATCTAGCTGCTGAGCGCATCATTTTACTCTGATTGGTTCCATACCTCTGTTATTTGCATACGCACGCCTTCACCAGTTTTTTTTTTTTGCTCTTCAGCGTATGTTGCTTGCTAGTGAAACATTTTTACTGACAAGTGGGCTGTATTTCGCAGTTTCGCCACTTTTTCGCAGATTCTTATACTGCACTGAAACAGGACCTGTTTCATTGCAGTATACGGAAAAGAGAATAGAGCGTTCTTACATAATGTCTGCATGTCTGGCACTGATTTAACACATCAGAGGTGTGTCCTTAGCAGGTATAAATGGCAGATCGATAGCAGTGTTTGAATTTGTCATTACTTAAGGGAAATAATACCATATTCAATTAATTTTAAATGTTAAAAATTATTTTTTTAAATAACTGAATTAACAACAAGTAACTGATATAACTAATGCGCACACTTTCCTCAACACGGATGTACAATAATTTGTAGATCATTTCTTAAAAGCTGAGTTTGTAAGTAGGACTGCTTTTGTTGAAAGCAATATCTCTGGAGATGAAACTATAATCATGGGCAACAGTAGAGAGACAATTACAAATACATATGTACGAGGGTTATTCGGAAAGTAAGATCCTAATCGCCGTAGCTAATCCAATGTCGCGCGAACATTGTAACGCGCGTGCGCACCGACTCCCGGCATGCCTTGCTCGTCAAATGACACCATTTGCATTGTTATTGTTGGAGTGTGCTGTTTACAGTGTCAGTTCAAAATGTTGAAATAATTGATCAGCCTGACGACTGTGAAATACGGTCAGTGATTCTGTTTTTGACCGCAAGGAACGTTTCAGCCGCGGAAGTTCATCGACAGATAAGTCAAGTGTATGACCCCAATGCAATGAGTGACAGCAAAGTGTGTAAGTGGGTGAGAGCTTTCAAGGACGGACGGGAAAATGTCCATGATGAACCGCGATCAGGCCGACCATCAGTGATCACAGAAGATTTGGTCAAAGCCGTAGACGAAAAGATTCGTGAAGACCGGCGATTCATAATTTCAACTTTAGCATTGGAATTTTCGAATGTGGGTAGAACAACTTTGCACAAAATTGTGTCTGAAAATCTGCAATTACACAAATTGTGCGCACGTTGTATTCCCAGGCTGCTTACTGAGGAACACCAAATGAAAAGAATGGCTTGTGCTCTTGATTTTTGGGACCGATATCATAAGGAAGGTGATCAATTTTAGATAAGATGAAAGGTGGAAGAAGCAGTTATAGACTGGTTATCCTCACAGGCGGCAGACGTCTATGACTTAGGCATACAAAAGCTTGTAGAACGTTATGACAAATGTTTAAACAAATATAGAGACTATGTAGAAAATTGAGAAACATGTAAGAAATTAAAAAAAAAAAATTTTTTTGAAAAAAATCTGTAATGGTTTATGTTTTATACGAAATCGGACATTACTTTCCGAATAACCCTCGTACCANTTTTTTTGAAAAAAATCTGTAATGGTTTATGTTTTATACGAAATCGGACATTACTTTCCGAATAACCCTCGTACCATACCCAGGACTCGAACCAAGAAAACATTATACCATCAACTTGTGTGCAATAAACTTCATTACGATGGTCAGATTCGAACATTAACAACGAATTTAATCAGTCTAATATTTTGAATGACAGGGTTTACTAACAGAAAATATTTACAGCGCCATCGTTTTGAAAATAAGTGACTGAGCCACTTAAATAATGTAAGATTACATGGCATGCCATAATGCTTCTTGTGTGAAGAATTTGGTGAAAATCGGCTGATTGGTCCCTGAGATATGGCATAAAACTTCCATATTTTTCATGTGACGATACTTATAAATAGAGGACATAAAATATATGAATTAGAAAATTGGATGATTGTATACTGCCAGAATACAAAGTTAAGCTAAAATAGATTACATAGTTTCGTAAATATAGCACGTTAAGCAAAAATTATGTTATAGTCCCTATTCTGAAATCACGAATAGGTTACACATAAAAATAAAAATAAAATAAAAATACAAAAGCGGTTAAATAGCGTACCACAATACAAATTATTCGCAAAATTTTGTCAGAATGGGTGGATTGTTTTCCTGATATGATATAAAAAGTAATTTTTTTTATTGTGGAGCTAATTAAAAAAAATTGCACAGAAATGAGGCTCTGCACAGGTAAATTTTATGGTTGAATTGATACTGCCAGCTTACAAAATAATGTTGGAATATGTTTCGTTAATAAACTATACCGAGCATAAAAATTTATATAGCCATCATTTGGAAATTATTTCCCTGACTTTCTTAAAACATAATAGTTTACACCTCCTGCTGCATTGCAAATGGTTTGCCAAATTCAGTATGAATCTATCAATTGTTTCCCCCAGACATTATATAAAAAGTTANTGCTGCATTGCAAATGGTTTGCCAAATTCAGTATGAATCTATCAATTGTTTCCCCCAGACATTATATAAAAAGTTAATTATTTCAGTTGGCACATCTTACAAAATTGCCGTTAAAAGACTCTACATATATACACGATTGATAGTTTTAATTTACAGTGTCAGCGAAACAAATTAATTTGGAATTTATTATATAGTTTTGGCGATAAATGATATAAAGTTTGAATGCGTATGTTGTAACCANTGCTGCATTGCAAATGGTTTGCCAAATTCAGTATGAATCTATCAATTGTTTCCCCCAGACATTATATAAAAAGTTCATTATTTCAGTTGGCACATCTTACAAAATGGCCGTTAAAAGACTCTACATATATACACGATTGATAGTTTTAATTTACAGTGTCAGCAAAACAAATTAATTTGGAATTTATTATATAGTTTTGGCGATAAATGATATAAAGTTTGAATGCGTATGTTGTAACCANAAACAAATTAATTTGGAATTTATTATATAGTTTTGGCGATAAATGATATAAAGTTTGAATGCGTATGTTGTAACCACCTTGAAAATAAGTTCCTGACATAATCTTTCCATTTTTAATTATCTGCAGCAGTACTACTTGTTTGCCAAATTGACAAATTTGGTAGTAATCGGTCAATTGATTACCAATGTATCACATAACAATTTATATATTTATTCGTGTGGTGCTATATTACAAAATAGAAGAAAAAAAGGGCTTGGTCTAGATATATTTGAGAGATGTAAGATCTTCTGCTAGCATACAAATAATAACGGTAATTGGTAACATGGTCTCGACGATTTGGCACTCTAAGCTAAAATAGTAATATGTACGCTATTTTGAAAATAGAAGCGTGACATACCCAAAACATTCCATTTTACATAATCTGCCGCAGTACTACTCTTTTGCCAAATTTTGCAGGATGCAGTCAATTGTTTCCCGAGTTGTAACAAAAATGTATTTATTCATGTCGCACTGTCTTACAAAAGGCGGACAAAATGTGCTCTGTATGGACACAGTTAATTGTGCTAATATATACTCCCAGCATACAAAGTTAAGATGGAATTTATTAGGTCTACATGGTTTCAACGATATAACATTCTAAGCTTAAATAACACTATGGCCGTCATTTTGATAATATGTCTCTGGTATACATAAAACTCATAATTTTACATAACCTGCCCCAGTAATATTTGTTTGCTAAATTCGGTAGAAATCGGTTTATTATTTACCAACATATGACATAAAAACTATATTTATTTCTGTGATACTATCTTAAAAAATGGTTGTCAAAAGTAGCTATGTGTTGGCGTATATGAAGTTTGTAATAGATACTTTCAACATACAAACTTTGGTCGAGATTGTTAAAAAGATATAGTAGATAACCCAATTAAACCTAAAATATTTGTATGGTCGCCTAACCTGGTGCCTTCTTGTATGATATATCGGAAACAGAGATGGCGGATCGAGTGATTGGCGAATAAGTCGACACCAGCGATGCACTTTAGAAGTTGGCATCGGAAACCAGTTGGCATCGGAAACAAGTTGGCATTTTGAAATAAATGGGAATTGGTAATACACAAGATGGTGGGCACCATTGGCACGCACTAGCAGGCGACAGTAGAACAAATTTTGAAACAATATTGCGGACAATGGTAAATTCCAGAATAGCCGCTGAAGAACCAGAATGACAGAGCAGGAGGAATCACATGTGGAATTAAGTTATCCAGTCGGGAGGGCCTGTGGGGCCCTCACCATGCACCAATGCCCTCTGATCGGCGAACGCACACTACTTCTTTAAAATAAATATTCGAAGCCGAGACCGTAGCATCGAATCATCCTATAGAATCCGACAGTTGCAGTACAGAAAAAATCTTACTGGAAATTTTTCTGGAAAACACTGTAGGTGAATACAGGTAACCATTAATCAGTATGTCTATCACAATTCATACATCACGACTTTCACAAGCTGAAGGCATACAGAGTTACAATTTTGCATTTGACTTGTAAAATGGCCAGTCTCATAGAATGAGAAATATACATATATAGATGTGGTCCATTATTTACTTCCTTCATTAACAAACTATCCAGCAGTTTACTCTCCGTGCTTTAATTCTGCCAATGCCGTTGTTATTTGTTACTTTTGCAAGTACATTTCACACACTATCATTATGCATGCGACGAACAGAACACTTCTAAACTATACGGGAGAAAAATGTCATAAAACACACTAACCACACTTTTCCGTAAGCAGGTATGTGATTTTTTCAAGGAACAATATGCCAATTTTAAGACAGGAATACATAAGGCACCGATATATTTTGCTTGTGTAAGCAAAGAAAAAACAAAGCAAGTCCGCTACATAAGAAAGAAACAAGTTACACGACAGGGTCACAAAACAATTATGATATTCAGAATAAGTGGTATAAAATATTTACAGCTTATAATTATCCCCCGATTATTCAAATATTGACAAACTTTGATAATAATTCTTACCAGAAAATGTCCGTTTTCATAGTCATATTCACAGTAAATTTATCGGAAAATTAGGAGGGAGATCTGTACCGCCCCTTTCTTCACATCCAATTATTCACAATATCTAAACCAATCAGTCGCTTTCGTACCACCTGAACCAAGTAGTGGGGTCTAATTATTCGCTTTCACACAACCCTCTTCACTCCCTCCACCCAACTTCTTACTGCTCCACATGACTCCCTTGAAAGTGCCTAATACAGTGCACTGGTACAAGATTACAACACATACCAACATAATGCACACATGTTGCCCACTTTAGACCCCTTCAATCTTCTGCACCCTCCTCCTCTTCTTTCCATTCCATTGCATGCATAGCCCAGCAATAAAAAAAAACGCTGGAACCCAATTTTCAATCTACTGGTGCCATCGTCGTTTCCTGCTCTATTCACTTACCTAAATGTTCACAGTTTATTTTTCGTCTGTAATATTAATATCACCAAGCCGCAGATGTTTGAGTGATGTCCCAGTGGGCAGAACATAATTTCTGCACTCATCACGTACCGTAGGCTTAGCTCGCTTGTGGCCTTAGATATGAAAACGAAATCTTCTTTCTGTAGAGAGAGTTCCTGCTGATGTTAACACCCCACGAATTTATGTACATGTACAAGAGACTATTCACATACCTGTAGCAGCATGTAGATATTTGCGACAGTCTGCCATACAAGGAATGCATTTTTTCCATATAAACCTCAATGTAACAGTATATAAATACAATTTATGTACCCATTTTTTGTTTATTATTTTTCTCAATTGCACTTTGCCATAACCTAAATAATTGTTGACCTTGTCTCATTTTTTTTAGATCTCACCAATAGCTTGTGCTGTACTGTCAGTAGTTTATCACATAATCTACTCGTTGTGGGTACCATCATCATATGGCGAGCTGTTCTTCACCTAGTAGAGCAGTTTGTGGCACACCATCCTAAAAATGGTACAATGACAGGAAACATATTTGTTACTGAAGCATATAAGAGTTGAAAAAATAATATGATGAATAACCTAAGTTCATTCATTTTCCTTACAAAACCGAGCCCTACTCCTCTTCGACAATGTCTCAAAAATCAAAGTTATATTCAGTAAGTGGCTCGTTTAAAGCTTCCTGTTGTTGAAAAATGATCTAGAAGAAAACTAATTATTCACTTTCCATCCAAGTTGTTCCAGAGTGCTTGGTAACCAGAGTATTTAGATCTTTAAACTTTTCTTTCGTCAGTGTTTTCCCTACATATGTTACTTTATGTGGCGTGGAACTGAAACATTTGCAACGTTTCAGTATGCTTTTACCTTCCCCAGTGTCCACATTGTAGTTCTTCTCACCTTTCAATAAAAAGATGCCCACTTTGGTTTTTCGAAGAATGATCCTTTTACAGGGCTTGAGCCGAAGATTCCATTAACAAGGCTCTGTTGTTACCTGGCATACAGACTCTTTCGCTTCTTACACATGGCAGTATGAACTGATACCAGGGCTAATATCCCTGCCCTAAGGCAACAGGTTTATAAGATTTTGGACGGCTGAGAAGTTACTGCGGGTAAGTGCCCCATTGCATTTATTCTTGTTGTCGTGCCAAGTGGCGGCGAGGTTGCCTGCCTGTTAGCATTGTGTTGATAGTTTCCACAGCAGAGAGTTCTTTGCAACGTGTGATGAAGTGAAGTAACTAGGAACTAACTGGCATGCATCTCACGTATGGTGAAATTATTAATAATGCCTCAGCTGTGCGTCGTTAATACGCCAAAATGTTCCCAGCCCGACATTTACCAGTTGCACGTGCATTCAATTTTGTTCATCGGCGTTTGGATGACGACCTGTCACAACTACTTGACGATGAACCACTGAATATACGAAAATACATGTGGTACATCCACAATTGTGCACCAGAAAACTTTAGTTGCACAGCAAGGCAGTACATGGATGCGCTGTACTCAGCGTGATGGATTGGCCAAGGTGAGATGGCCATACGTTAGCTGCGTGTCCATCAATTCGTCAATGGATGTCGAAAGAGGGAAAATTTATTTACAAAACTGGCATTTTCAAAAGCCAAGCGGGCAATTTTTTTTACGGAAAATCAGGACATTTTTAAGCATGGCGGCTCCAGGATCTGGCAAAACTTGGGCACCTCAGCCAGCAGTTGGTTTCCCTTGATCAGCTTTTCATAGCTACTCTTATTTTATCAGTTCATATTGGGGCACAGAAGTGTTACTTTAGAAGAGACAATTAACATAACATATTCTGAACTTTTATAGCACAGCATTCTACTTCTGTATAAAAATTAATGTCACTGAATTTATGAAAACCGATCTGTCACATTTTCTCATGCTATCATATTTTCGTATCGCAATTAGCTTTTTTGTTCATTACTGTCAGACGTAGAGAAAATACATGTATTAAATCTATGATTAAAAATGTAATTTCCCTCTATTTAAACGCAACATTTGGAACAACGAACTTGTAACTAAGCATATGCAAACTAAATGATTTACAAAAATAGAGGCTCAATACCAGACAGTTATTTTCTAAAGAAAAATGTGAAATTGAAGTGGTGGGAGAACTTGGCAAAGCCGCGTCGCTGGTCTGTACACAATGCATGCGCGCGCGTGGAGGGTTTAGGATTCCTAAGTGCCGTAATATTTCCCCACGCGCAGGGCGAAGCTTGTATGAAGGACACCCTTACCTACTAACGCCGTATTGCAAATGAACGGCCGTCGCGAGCATGCCGATACGTAAATTGTTAAGCAGAGAGGTTGGCCAGTTTATTTCGTGGTCATTATTCAACATTTATTTAAAGATAAATGTTTGGAAGCAGTGACGTTTTTTATTATATCAGATATGGCTCTACCTGCATATTTTAAAAAAAGTTTACATGTCACTTTAGAAGAAGAGGCAGGTTATTGCATAAGTTTGTGAATCGTGTATATTTTTTATGCTTACACATAAGTTTTTAAAATATTATATATAATTTGCTTAATGTGGTTCCTAATTCAAGGTTTACGAATTGGGTTACCTTCCTAGCAGCACTCCGAGCATTTAGACGGAGGAGGACATAGAAGATCAAGTTGGTGAAAAAAAAGAGAAAATAAAAGTGCATTTTGGAAGGCGCAGCAACTTGTAGATGAGGGTGGCTCTGAATTTACGGAAATAGAGGAAATAATAGAAGTGAAATTTGGAGGACGGAGACTCTGAAGTCCTGGAAGGTGGTGGGAAAATCTATCTGGTGAGGAGAAGAAGGACGACGCAAAGGGAATGCGACTACCATGTATCCCTCAAGCAGTTTCCTCTGTTGTGAAGAAATAGTAAATGCATCATCCTCATAGTAAATTTCAAATAAATGTTATATAACATGTTATATTTTGTTGCATTTTACATTGCATTTTAACAGCATATATTACTGTACTTAGTTGCCTAGGTCAAACGTACTTGTATAACTTTTTTTGTCTCTTGAAGGTTTATACTTGTATATTATGTGGTCACGTAGAAATAACTGTAGGCCATTACAGTTCAGAAACATAATAACTGGCCACAGTGTATTTCGAAGCAACTCATTCATTAGTATCATGAATCTATCTTTACACCCCTTTATTGAATTATATGTGTAATTTTAATTTCAGTCATATTAATTAATATATATTTAAAGGTTACAATGACTATAGCTATGAAAAAATATAAATTTTCCTAGTGTAAAGTTCATCTAGTAGCAATTTTGAGCATCAGACAAAATATTATTATTGACGGAATATTTCTGTAAAAGTATGAAATAAATGCAAGTATATCAGAAGAAAATTAAAAAAATCACCATTTTAGGTTAATATTAAAGTAATTAATTTCCTTAAATTATAATTCTAATTGATAATGTAAAAATGNATATGAAAAAATATAAATTTTCCTAGTGTAAAGTTCATCTAGTAGCAATTTTGAGCATCAGACAAAATATTATTATTGACGGAATATTTCTGTAAAAGTATGAAATAAATGCAAGTATATCAGAAGAAAATTTAAAAAATCACCATTTTAGGTTAATATTAAAGTAATTAATTTCCTTAAATTATAATTCTAATTGATAATGTAAAAATGCAATATAACATTTGGACTTTTTACGTTAGTTTATATTAAGAAAATATAAAAAATGCCTACGAACACTGTTTTAGCATCATCAGTTTATTCCATAAAGAAATAAGTGCAAGCATTCCTTCATGGCATTTCTGCATACGTTTATAAGTCACAGCTAAGAGCACCGATAAAAATGAAGTAACGGCTTCTACGAAGAAGCAGAAGCAGAAGACTGCATTACAGCATATGCTATGCCAATCCCTAAACGTACTCGAGTTTTCAAAGCTAGAAGGGCCACTGCCATACGGTGTGTAAGAGTTGGAGAAACTATATTTCCAGACATCTTTCTGTAAAATGGCTTGTTCACACTTTAAATATTCAGTTCAAATGGACAGTTAAAAATTNTATATTTCCAGACATCTTTCTGTAAAATGGCTTGTTCACACTTTAAATATTCAGTTCAAATGGACAGTTAAAAATGTAATGTGGTCGAATATGAATTATATTTTCAAGAACTTTATACCAATTTTAATGTAATTCGAGCACTGGAGTGGACGTAGTTTCTAGACTTGAAGCTCTGCAGCGCTTTCCTTGCCCCGTCATGCTCGAGCGAGCGATGGAGTGTGTCAAGCCAGACTAGTAACCTGTGTAGCGCGCGGAGATTTACAAAATTGAGCCTCTGCATGTTCCAGATAGGCTTATCGGGACTCATATGCTCCCGACCTTGAGCGGATAGAATTTCTGGGGTTTTTTTTCTGGTAATTTGTTTCTGGTCATTTCTTTAGTATCTCTCAGTGAGACTCGGGATCCGAGAAAGTGGGAGTGAAGTCCGTGGACAGCGAGCATTGGCGCAGTGGAGAGTGAGACTGAAGGAGAGACTGTTGANCGAGAAAGTGGGAGTGAAGTCCGTGGACAGCGAGCATTGGCGCAGTGGAGAGTGAGACTGAAGGAGAGACTGTTGAACTGGATCGGTAAATGAGAGATTCTGGAATGATGGCAAAGACAGATTGAATATGTGCAAATAATTATTGTGAATTAAGTAACTGAAACCATTATAGAGACATTTATAACGACTTTAATTATAATTGAATTATAATTTAAGTAATGCACTTACTGATAATAGCAAGAGAAATTGTGGCAGTAGGTAGTTTGATATTCTAAATAAGAGCAGTGTGGATGAAATAAAAATTAAATTCAGTTCACTTTTTTTATTAAAACCTGCATCCCTCACGAGTTCGTATACACTTCTCTGGCGTCTTTTAAAAATACAAAATTCTGATGTGTACGTTAAAACATTAAATGNCTCACGAGTTCGTATACACTTCTCTGGCGTCTTTTAAAAATACAAAATTCTGATGTGTACGTTAAAACATTAAATTACATATTGTGGCCATAATAGGAATGCAACTTACGTACATTTTTTTTTCTTCTAAAAATTAATAGAAACTTTAAGTTCATTGTTCTTACTTTGTCATGTTTCCTCTTTGAGTTAATGCCACTGATAATTAACATATTTCGATGATGTATAATTTCAAAATAATTTTTATCAATAAAAATATAAAAAATCTTTCCCCCAAGGTTTAGGTTTACAGATAAAGAGAGGTTTATTTTAATACCCATGGTATGTTCTGAAGACTGAAAAAATCTAACACATGAACAAACTGTACATTACCATGAACAAGTTATTCAATTTGGATGACATGAATAAACCTAACATTGCAAAAACAAATTGTAACGACGATCATAACAAACTAAGCCATCCACTACCAAATGTATATTACTCTACGTTTTTTTTTTATTGTTGGGTGTATAATGTCAGTCAATCCCGAGCTCTACATAATAGCCAATTTCTCGTGTAGTAGGNTTTTTTTTTTATTGTTGGGTGTATAATGTCAGTCAATCCCGAGCTCTACATAATAGCCAATTTCTCGTGTAGTAGGATGAGATAATATGGTGGGATGTACACTGATATTTATTTCTTCTACACTCAGTAAGTGTTACGAAGACACACCTCTTTAGAAAATGGTGAACACATAATTTTTAACTGGTATAGTAGTAACTATCTGATTCAGTTTGATGAATTTTATTTTGGAAAAAAAAATGCAGAAACTGAAGGTGTCAAATTTAGTTTTTACGAATATTCTAATTTTATACACATTTTAATTTTATTTTACGACTTACGTTACACCTAAGAATAATGTTATATATATATATATATATATATATATATATATTGTGTCACATAATCATTATGACAAACTTGTAGGGGTGATAGTTAATGTAAAGATTAAAAACTTTTGCCAGAGAACAGACGTCCAGAGACTCTCCATCGATACACCAAGCATCGTTGTCAAATAATTCCACGCGCCTGGAGGGTATGCAANACAGACGTCCAGAGACTCTCCATCGATACACCAAGCATCGTTGTCAAATAATTCCACGCGCCTGGAGGGTATGCAACGTTATTACTCACCAAAAACTGTTGATAATGAAGTCTTCTATAGCTAGTGAATATGATGGTTTGTTACAGAGTTTCGCCTCTGTCCCGGAGAGGTAGGCAGTATCAAAAGCGCTGAGAGCCGCGTTGGACCACATGTGCTGTGCGCAGTTCGTTATATCTTTCCCACACCACACTCCACTACACAAGTCTGCGCCTACAAACGTCTTCCTACTTATTGTTACCACCACCCTTACAGTACTACCACAAGTACCACTGTTTCCTGGGAAGTAGGCAGCTAGTGTTTGTTATGTGCGTTACTAACTGCCAACCTGCCAGGCATTATAATATGGTGTTGATTAACCCCTAGTGTCTAAACGGGGCGTCTCTCGATACCCGTTCCATGACGAAAGTTGATCCTAATTGCATTACCTATCATCCCTAGAAGTGTGTCGTAATGATCCTCTGACAGCCTCTGTTTATATATATATATATATATATATATATATATA
>NQII01001262.1:118031-133886 GCA_002778355.1 Clitarchus hookeri
GTATATATATATATATATATATAGGCTTTACATTTAGTCAATTTTATTAGTTATATTGGTTTTTAAAGTGACAAAACGAATATTTGTCTTGCTAAATAGGACAACTTACCAGTGTCCTGTCTCGTAGATACACTACAGTTCATCAGTAAAAATTGGCACAAGATAAGGTTTAAATATCTGGGATAGAACTGACACAGGAACCAATACATTTTGAATATGGCCATTTTAATAAAATATTATTAATGATGCAACCAATAAAAAACGCACATATAATACAAATATAACAGTAGAAAATATGTTTTTACATTCTCCACAATNTTTTGAATATGGCCATTTTAATAAAATATTATTAATGATGCAACCAATAAAAAACGCACATATAATACAAATATAAACGTAGAAAAATGTTTTTACATTCTCCACAGTTTCCAGAATTGTATTAATAATTCCAGAAGTGACCATGATTTTTTCGACAAAGTATTAATATAATTTGAAATGAATCTCATAGAAACGGCTGTTCACATGTTCCTGGAAATACAATTCGGACATTTAAATTGAGAGCAGTTTCGATTCCCATGAAGCTAGTTTACCTTACTAACCAGCAGTCCTACAATACCGGAAATGTCCTCATATATTGTATTAAATAGATCTTGTGGAAACCACATTCGTCAGCGAACGTCTACACAATACGGGGACACAAAGAAAAAATTCAGCAGGTAATATTTAGTTAATAAATCATAAAATCTCTTATTTGATCTAGGGGACAGCAAGTAAAGCCTATTAAGTAACATTTATTATNTTTAGTTAATAAATCATAAAATCTCTTATTTGATCTAGGGGACAGCAAGTAAAGCCTATTAAGTAACATTTATTATAACTATAAAAAAATGTGGCTTACTATTTCTGACGGCTGTACATCTTAATGGAATGTGAAATTTCGTACTCTCAACAGGCAAGTTGCTGCCATTAAAAACACTCTGGTTATTGAATAATCTNTTAATGGAATGTGAAATTTCGTACTCTCAACAGGCAAGTTGCTGCCATTAAAAACACTCTGGTTATTGAATAATCTTCGTATGTGAAGAGTACATACTAGGTGATTCAAAACCACACTGACAACTTTTGGTATGTTAAACGGGATGGCAAAACTATCACTTTTCAACGGGGGACCCATGTCCCGGAAAATCATGGTTTTGGCACTGCGTGGCCTGTTCCATGGCCACCACGGTTACTATACCTGACACATTTCTACAATTTTATTTTGGATATTATGAAGGGTATGATGCATGCGACTCCTGTGCTATAAGTGGAGGACCGTATCACATGATTCCACATAGCGAATTAACTATTAATCACACAACCACATCTGTGACAACTTCTGCACTACAGATTTAGATTCTGTGATCAAGTAGGCGGTCGACAATTCTATAACCCGTTTGGTAATTAAGTGCACGATGTCACGCTCTTGTCGGATTGGTAGTGGTTTTTTGGTAAAATGTGGAACGTACATCTATCATCACATCAGAAGTGTTTTCAAAATTTTACGCCCCGCAGCTCTCAAATAATGCTTTTACGAACATGGTTGCCCCTCTTGAAAAACGATCGGCTGCCATTCCTCACAACATACTAAATATTGTGAATGTTGTTTTGAATCACTCAGCTGTTGGGAAAAATCGGGGTGTATAAATGTCTGCTAAAGAAACATCTGCACTAACTCCAAGTAACAAGGGTAATGCACGGTTTACGATTCTGGGACAAAATACACATTAAATATATGTATTTGCTGCTCTTGCAACTCTTATTTTCAAATGATGGCCCTGTAAATAATTCAGNAAAATACACATTAAATATATGTATTTGCTGCTCTTGCAACTCTTATTTTCAAATGATGGCCCTGTAAATAATTCAGGTTAGTAAACCTTATTTAAAAGACTGATTACATCCGAAGTTGATTATCCGAATCCTACCTCCTCAATTCAGTTGATTGCAAACTAGCNCCTGTAAATAATTCAGTTTAGTAAACCTTATCATTTAAAAGACTGATTACATCCGAAGTTGATTCTCCGAATCCTACCTCCTCAATTCAGTTGATTGCAAACTATCTTATGGAACGAGGTTTTCTGGATTCGTGTCCCTGCAATGGCACAAAGTTTATGAGAGTGGAAAAACTAGGTTTGTTAATGTGTGTTCTTAGACATATGTGAATAATTTTTGAATGGACATAAACAGCTCATGTGCTTGTGGTTTAATTATGTATGATATTGTATGTCAGGAATTAATACGTTTCTTTTATTATATATATTATTATAGAATAACATATATATACATATATAGGTTGAATAGATTGCTATAGTTTCTTGCAGTTTTTGGTGTAAACATATGTGGCGGGTAATCAATAACGAAATAGTCTCTTCTCTTCTTTATGCCTGATGGCAACACCACATACAAGATTAACGTCAGGCATTTCAACCAAATTAGTGCACCATATTCTATCCGTATGACAAACAAATAAGATAAAAAAGCGACATTAAATGCTATTATGCACATCATCGCTGGTTACATTTGCATTTAACTGGCAGTGGCGCTTCAAGCAACGATCAGCGGTCATAGATACTGGCCTGTAGTTGAAGCCACATTAATGCGAGAAACAGCAGACAATATCAAGCAACCATACAGATTGAAGAATGCCAGGGCGATACCAATGACATCACTTTATGCAACTGATGGCTGAAAACCACTGGGTGGCCGTATCGTCATAAAGCACACCATACTCTTAGGAATAGTAGAAATGTGAAGGGTCCCACACACAAAAGACTGGCTCAACACGGACGAGGTAGACTATCAGTCGATAGTATCGACGGATCATGAACTAGGCATGGAGAAATCCGTTGCCTGGGGCTTATTATAAATTCCGTCAGTAGCTGCCAACATCGCCACAAACCAATTGTCTCGCAGCCGATGAAAATAATTTTCTTCATTAAAACTGTATGCATAGTATTCAGTCCTTTCGAAAGGAAGCACATTTATGATATTTGGCTCTAACTACTATCCTCACCTCCACTGCTGAACATTTTTGTCTGCTTGCATATTTGGCAACATACAAGAAAAAGGTAACTAATAGTATTGGTTTGGAATTGCAGGAATGTGTAAACAAATTGTATTTAGAACCAAATCGAAAATAATATTAATATTTACCGCTTGCTGTAAACTATAAATGCTTGAAAATGTTGTTATATACGATCTATAAATCGTATGTAGTTGTTTTAAATTTATGAGGAATATGACTAATCATCGTTGGTGACAACGCCGATCAGCGAGTATTTTTTGGGCGGGCGTTGTGTTTATTTTGCTCTTCCCGACATCACAGTGTGTTTGTTTCGCGGTATAATTTAATAATTTTTTTTATTTTTACAATTAATTTGAAGAATGTCTGGCCAAGGACGTTAAACGGAACGTCAGCAGTCGATAATTTTGGATCTTATGGAGAGCCACCCAGACCTACTGCGAGGAAAATTCATCCCGCAATTTTCATCGACCATAAAAAGTCAGTACTGGGTGCAGTTGACCAACATGCTGAACGCCAATAGTCTTGGGCCAACGAAGACAGAGGAAAATGGATGAGGGTATGTCAGTGTTTATTTATCAAGGTCTTAAAATTCAATATAATTTGTTTGGTGAGAGTTTATAATCACAGTGGTACACTTTATGTAATGTGGGGAAGTCGTTTAACTTATGAACATGACTACAAAATCATGTAGGTTTAGATATATAATTAGCGATAATTTACAATGCGTTAATGTCTTAGTACCAAGTTATTTAATGTGTATTTTAGTTCCCCCGACTTTCCTTTTTAAAAACTGGTAAAAAGTAATTTTTTGAGCATACTGAAATTGCTTGGTCATTTCCTAAAGGCACGATTTTCAGTAAAATCTTAATCTCTATACAAAGTAAAATATTGAAATGCAAAATTAAAACGAACAAATATAATACCTATGAAACAGCTTGAAATACCTAGACGTAATAGGTGATTGCTTAGAATGGCATGAGTCGGCCTAAAAAATGAAAGCTGCCAAGCAATACTTGAAAATTAAAAAAAAGTATCATATTAGTTATTCCTGCATAAAAGGCTAAAAAAAGAAATGGTAGGCCTAGTTTACACTACAAATTAATATTATTTTGAAGAGTATTTGTAATGAACAGAAACCTAGGATGTAACTTGAGAGTGTATTTGCATTTTAAAGTAATATAAACCAACTAAGAAAGGTTACTCTAGTGATTACTACTAGAATTTTTAATGTGGTCCTATAATTTGCAAATAAAAATGCAGAACTCAAACAAAAAAATTGTATGTAAAATGACAAGTACACATATATATATATGTGGGAGGGTGCAGTTCATTTGCAGTGCTCAGAAAATTATCTAGCATAATATCTGTTTCTGTATAACTGCTGTTTCATCATTAAAATGAAATGAAAAAACTTTAATTGTTACAAGGTGATGCAAACGTTTGCACTAAAATTTTCTTGCAGATATTCAAAGCAAAACGTTAAACAAGGATGTCATCACAATGAATGTGCCCAAATATAAAAATTGTAAATATAACTTTTGCTTATGAATTTTTTTAAGAAAAATTAAATCTCTGTGTATATAAACAAGCTTTAGATATTCCGAAATGTGATTACACAAATACTTCTACATAAAAGGTATGCAACATTGATTCGCCAGCTCACCTCATTGTCACAAATAACAGTAGACAAACTTTGGAGTTAAAATACTACACCACGCACTTTTATTATTGTTAAATATATGTAACATGTAGATAGAAAATAGTTGAAGTAAATAAAAACAATTTAATTAAGACACAAATCGCACTAATAAAAGCTATAAAACACTAGTGAGTTGATATTTACATCAGTTAACAAAAAGCTGTAAAATAGTATCAGAGTATCAAAAATCATAAGCATTTCTGTAGCTAGTCACTAACGGATATCTGCAGGCCCAACAGCACTGTTTAGTTTTTTGAACTCATAAGATGTTTGCAACTGAAAAACATTATTAAGACATGGAAAATGAATAAAACATATCCGCAAAAACCAGCCAATTACAGTAACTTAATTTTTTATTATCTTATTCTTATATACATGGATTGATTGGAAAAGTGCGACGGAGGCAAAGGCTGCCATAATTCGGTGCCTACAAAATACTACAGGTGGGGCACCTCTTTAATNTAAAATTCAATATAATTTGTTTGGTGAGAGTTTATAATCACAGTGGTACACTTTATGTAATGTGGGGAAGTCGTTGAACTTATGAACATGACTACAAAATCATGTAGGTTTAGATATATAATTAGCGATAATTTACAATGCGNGAAGTCGTTGAACTTATGAACATGACTACAAAATCATGTAGGTTTAGATATATAATTAGCGATAATTTACAATGCCTTAATGTCTTAGTACCAAGTTATTTAATGTGCATTTTAGTTCCCCCGACTTTCCTTTTTAAAAACTGGTAAAAAGTAATTTTTTGAGCATACTGAAGTTGCTTGGTCATTTCCTAAAGGCACGATTTTCAGTAAAATCTTAATCTCTATACAAAGTAAAATATTGAAAAGCAAAATTAAAACGAACAAATATAATACCTATGAAACAGCTTGAAATACCTAGACGTAATAGGTGATTGCTTAGAATGGCATGAGTCGGCCTAAAAAATGAAAGCTGCCAAGCAATACTTGAAAATAAAAAAAAAGTATCATATTAGTTATTCCTGCATAAAAGGCTAAAACAAGAAATGGTAGGCCTAGTTTACACTACAAATTAATATTATTTTGAAGAGTATTTGTAATGAACAGAAACCTAGGATGTAACTTGAGAGTGTATTTGCATTTTAAAGTAATATAAACCAACTAAGAAAGGTTACTCTAGTGATTACTACTAGAATTTTTTACGTGGTCCTATAATTTGCAAATAAAAATGCAGAACTCAAACAAAAAAATTGTATGTAAAATGACAAGTACACATATATATATATGTGGGAGGGTGCAGTTCATTTGCAGTGCTCAGAAAATTATCTAGCATAATATCTGTTTCTGTATAACTGCTGTTTCATCATTAAAATGAAATGAAAAAACTTTAATTGTTACAAGGTGATGCAAACGTTTGCACTAAAATTTTCTTGCAGATATTCAAAGCAAAACGTTAAACAAGGATGTGATCACAATGAATGTGCCCAAATATAAAAATTGTAAATATAACTTTTGCTTATGAATTTTTTTAAGAAAAATTAAATCTCTGTGTATATAAACAAGCTTTAGATATTCCGAAATGTGATTACACAAATACTTCTACATAAAAGGTATGCAACATTGATTCGCCAGCTCACCTCATTGTCACAAATAACAGTAGACAAACTTTGAAGTTAAAATACTACACCACGCACTTTTATTATTGTTAAATATATGTAACATGTAGATAGAAAATAGTTGAAATAAATAAAAACAATTTAATTAAGACATAAATCGCACTAATAAAAGCTATAAAACACTAGTGAGTTGATATTTACATCAGTTAACAAAAAGCTGTAAAATAGTATCAGAGTATCAAAAATCATAAGCATTTCTGTAGCTAGTCACTAACGGATATCTGCAGGCCCAAAAGCACTGTTTAGTTTTTTGAACTCATAAGATGTTTGCAACTGAAAAACATTATTAAGACATGGAAAATGAATAAAACATATCCGCAAAAACCAGCCAATTACAGTAACTTAATTTTTTATTATATTATTCTTATATACATGGATTGACTGGAAAAGTGCGACGGAGGCAAAGGCTGCCATAATTCGGTGCCTACAAAATACTACAGGTGGGGCACCTCTTTAATNTGGAAAAGTGCGACGGAGGCAAAGGCTGCCATAATTCGGTGCCTACAAAATACTACAGGTGGGGCACCTCTTTAATAATTCCTCACAGTCGTGGAAGAGAGGTTGATGGCCCTGATTTAATGGCATGCTGCCACTGGTTTCGAAGAACTACGCGAGGGAGGTTTCGAGCTGCAAAGAGACCTCACACCAGCATCCACCGCAGTGTCAGCATCATTGACAGTAGCAGCACCCTCGACAACATCATAAGCATCTACTTCAGAGGCAACATCCACCGCAACACTAGTACTCAGCAAAATAGTAACCACAACAACATCCCCAACACCCACGACAGCACCAATGGAACTTACAAACAATAACATTACCGTACCACAGGAAACTTTAACATATATAGATCCAGACTTTTGTAACCGATTTTTACGGGTACCGCAGATTATGACTACCAGTTCCCAAACACAATACAACCTTACCATCACCCCCACCACCACCTCCACCAGCCCACAAAAAACCACCATCCCTACCAGCCAATCTCGAAAGAGGCACAGAACCTATCCAACCAATTCCACCTTTTAAGCATTGGCAGCTGCTTATTAAATAGTGGAGGAGGAAATTTGTACAGCCCCCACAGTATTGCTGAAGAAATAAAAGGACTTGTCGCTGCATCAGAGCAGCAGGTTCATGGAATGCATGCAGTGGAAAACGCAATGAATGCTATAGCTGTATCAATCAGCAATATGTCGTGGAGGGATGTGTAATTAGGTTATAATTGTGAAGGCTGTTCATGAAAATGTTAGCACTCCTGAAATTCCTACAGTAAACTTGATCAATTTATATCCTTCTGCCAAATTTATAAACGTTGCCATGCGACTTTCATTTGGTATTATCGTTACTTAATTTTTCAATAATCTAATTCATATGCTCGTGAAATGAACAAAAAGTAATCACCATTGTAGAACATGTAAATTTTGTTTGTGAATACTAATTAATGTTTATGTTTTTTTTTTNGAACAAAAAGTAATCACCATTGTAGAACATGTAAATTTTGTTTGTGAATACTAATTAATGTTTATGTTTTTTTTTATTATTTATATATGAATGCTATATGCTCGTTTCTACTTTCCTGAGGTCATATGATATATATATACTTTTATTTATAATGTCAATTTAAAGCTGCAGATAGGTTTAATATCATTTAACCTCTTTCTTGTTATTAGAACCATGCCCAGGCTTCATTTAAACTTTCCCCATTGCATCATAGTAAAAGCCATTTGTAGATAATAGACTATATATTTCTTCATACAGGCAGATAATTTATCTTTACCACCATTAAATGATATAAGAATTGGTTTTTAAAACAATTATGAATACAGTCACAGACAATTTTACGCTTCTTTGCGTACTTTCTTGCGAAAATATTTTATTTCATTAGGATGCTGCACAATCTTATATTCCCACTGTATTCATTACAGTTGTAAAATTATTTCCAAACACATCTAAATTCCAACTGATACAGTATATGCCTTAAAGTACAAACACCTCACAAATCATTAACCAGTTACGCTGTATTCTCAGTAGTGCAACAGGGACAATGCAACAGACTACCAGCCATTACGAAGTCAGATCAGTTTGTAGCAGAGAGAACATAAATGGCCAATACTACAGGATTTCAGCTTAAAGAATATTTACATTTGATTTGCATCACTGACGCAACCAACACGAAAATAGGCAAGAAGTTTTTACTTAAAATATATTGTAATGACGCTATTTTCTTAATTTTTTGGGACACAGGTGTAAAATTCTTTCGTGTGTATCAAGCTTTGGAAAGCTTCGTAATATTTTTATCGGGTTTCAAGTTTAAAGACGTGGTGGCTCGTTTCCCATNGTGTAAAATTCTTTCGTGTGTATCAAGCTTTGGAAAGCTTCGTAATATTTTTATCGGGTTTCAAGTTTAAAGACGTGGTGGCTCGTTTCCCGTGATTGTTTATCGAGCAGACGTGTGCTATTGTAGGTTATCGGGCGGACGTTTGCTATTTACGTTTATCTGGAGTCTGTTTACCGTTTCATTTTGAAAGTTGGAGTTTTTGTTAAGCGTCATCATTATTTAGCTTTTTTCAGGCTGCGTCATACAAGTTTTGTTGTACGAGAAGTCCGTTTATGTTGCCTGCGCAGTATTAGTTCCTGCGGAGCAGTTCGATAATGAGTGGAAAGTGTGCGGGGCAGATGCCGGATGCCAGGCGCTTATCTCAGGAGAGGGGGGCGGGAGGCAGAACAAAAGACGCATCTGTCTGTCGCTCTTCGAGCAGTTTAGTCAGTCTTCGGAAGGAGTGCTTCAGAGTCAGTCGTCGGGAGCAGTTACTTCGGGTCAGTCGCCCGTGAGGGCAGATCAGTGCAGTCGTCAGAAGCATCATACAATGCTAGTCTAGGTCGCATCGTGTGTGAGGATAACCCCCACATCGGCCACTAGACTTTTTCTCTGCCGGTGTGGGAGGTTGAAGCATTTTATATTTATTTCGATGTAAGTTTGGAGACTTTAATAATATGTAAACGACTGTGGCGCTGGTCTGTACTTTTATATTTATCTGTGAGAGGTTCGTACTCTGTATACCGGCAATTCGTATGTGAACTGTGAAACTTCAATAGTTAAATAAACATATATAACAAAATACTCTGGAACTTCTTTCTTAATTAATCGGCGTCCATTCACCGAGTCTCGTGTTCTCGTTGAGCTAGTTGTGGCAAAGTAACATTCGGCAGTGTAAACAACGAACGTTACAATATGCTATGATGTGTATTTGGCAAGAAGGTTGTTTTATATTTTTTAATACGTATGGATTTCCAAAGGTGTTGTGACAATAATTGCACAAAAAAATTTCACTGAAGAAAGTTTAGGGATGTCTTAAAAATACTCGTTGGGCATTCACAAACCACAACAACTGGCTAAAAACTTGGTTTGCATATGTCAATGGTACCAAATATTTACAGCTGTTTTGTTGCACTTGCCGAAAATGTGTGTTCACAATAATTCAAACGTTTTTGTTGTCGCGCCTGTGCTGTCATGACCGTCATGTATTCCACGTAGATTTTCTGTGTATACAGGAAAATTATTGCGTTTCTATTCTGTTATTAATGACAGAACCAATTGTCTTAAAACTCGGTGGCTGAACCAAATTCTTCTGAATTAGTACAGCATACTTCCACCATATTGTTTATCACTTGATGCAAGGGGATTTCATAACTATTAACATACATCACTTTCGACTAATGTTCTTGATACAAGAAAGTGAATTTTGGTTTGTAAAATCATAACACCATCTCCAATACGAGCGTAACCTCGGCAGAATACGAAAAATACAAAACCTGTATTCACACTTTCAATGCAGGACATGATTTCTCCCCAAAATATTTCGTTAAATGTTTGTGGGGTTAATGACTCTCGGTTTAAAACAATATGTATGAACTGAAAATTTCACCCAGATGTATTGTAACTGTCTTAGCATTTCAATTACACAAGAAACGTTGCATGTGCGGTATAAAACATATTTGGGATACTTTTTTTTTCCCAAAAAACTTATGGCATGTACAGAGTTATTGTTAAACTGGTTTCTGGACAGTCATATATGTAAATATGTACATGAGATGAGGATCTTAGAANATGTACAGAGTTATTGTTAAACTGGTTTCTGGACAGTCATATATGTAAATATGTACATGAGATGAGGATCTTAGAAATGCAACACTGTACGTACAAATCTCTGCCCAATATTGTTAATTTCTTCCAAGTTGAGAAACAGACCATTTCCAGGGTGGCATATCTTCCCAGGCAGTGGAATGCAAAGCCTTTTTGGGACGGCAAAGTATTTCAAGTACAGAAATAAAAACATTACAAACTGTATTACTTCAGTCAAAACAAATAAAAAAAATTCTCATTTATTACCGTAGACAATTCTAAATTTTTGGCTTTACGAATTAGGTTATATCTAATCTAACTTTTGCACTTACCTGCATTAAATTAAAAAAAACAGAATTACAGCAGGAAAAATTTTTTTGTGTATAGATACACATTAAGGAATGGAAATATTTACTGCGAAATTTGCTGCTGATTTATACTTTGAGTATTGCAGTCATTGCTGACGTGTTTGATATATGTAGTTACAGGCTTTCTTCTTTCCTGAAGGTTGATTTCAGCAGTGCTTGATTTTGTGTGAACACCCTTCAGTGTTTCTTTCTTAATATATGTGGGAATTTGTATAAGGCCATAATTANAGTGCTTGATTTTGTGTGAACACCCTTCAGTGTTTCTTTCTTAATATATGTGGGAATTTGTATAAGGCCATAATTATTAAGGTATAGTCTATTCGCGGTTTCTTCAAAATTTTTACTAGAACCTTTAAAATATCCCCCATGTATTTGTCATTTGGTTTTTTCCCAAGCATAATATGCATCACAAGCATTTTATACTTGTGCTAATATAAAGTTACTTAAAATTTCATTAAAAATAATTTTTACTTATAATTTATGTATAAATTTTAATGTTTATTTTATAATTCATGTGACTAAAAACGGGGTAAAATACTGTATGAGTATTGGTAATGTCCAGTAAGAAATAGTTCCTATGCAAAAAGTTATTACACTGAGTGCGTACGAATGTGGTGCATTGTCCCTTTGGTGTAGCCCCTATTTTTATAGACTTGGTTAACCTTTGTTTGCATGAGGCAAAGAAATATCCTGGAAGTAGAACTTTAGCAGGGCTTCAAAAAGTTGGAAGTAACCGTGAATGGACTATAGAGGTATTTGTTTTATATATGGAAAATATGCTGTACTCCGAAAATATCATGTTATTACTAGTGAAATATCATAAATAAATAGGCCTACAATAAACAGAGGCAGCAAAAGGTAGACTCCTTGTTCAAGTCTAAAGAGATANAAATATCATAAATAAATAGGCCTACAATAAACAGAGGCAGCAAAAGGTAGACTCCTTGTTCAAGTCTAAAGAGATAGGGTAGGAGGAAAACATTTAATTTCAATTTGTAGATATTAAACCAACGCGACAATTGATTATNTCAAGTCTAAAGAGATGGGGTAGGAGGAAAACATTTAATTTCAATTTGTAGATATTAAACCAACGCGACAATTGATTAAGATTTTTAATAAGTGTCCAAAATCGAGAGATTAAAATAAATAATATAAACTTGTCCTCTCGAGGAGACGTCTTTACAAAATGAAGTTTAGAAAGTAAATAAAGTTGTGGTTGTAGTTATATGTTTCACAACACCATTTCGGCATTTTAAGAATTTCATTTTTAATTTAAATATATATGTTTGAGTATAAATTTTTTAAAATTTGCAGACCTTTGAAACTGGTAGATATACTTTATTTGAATATGAACGATTTTTTGTAAAGGATCGTACACTTATTAAAAATGTAAAAATTATTAGCCTTGTTTACTGTTATTACGTACTTGCATATTGCTCATGTAATAGAGAATTACTTTCCAATATATTCCTGTGTGCATTAAAGTATCCTCTAATTGCAGTTTAGTAATAACACAACATGCCTTGTAAGTAAAATAAAAATGAAATACAGTTACTGTGTAGAAAAAAAAAGGCAAATGTAATATACATGTAACCAAGAGGTATTTGTTGTGTTATAATGTAATTTCATTCTAGATAGAATCAAGTTCTGGGTCTGTGTGTTGTCATGTTTTGGGAGAACTAAACCATTGTAAGTGTAACTGATTATTTTGGGTGATGCTGACTCAAATTTTAAAACTAAAATTCCAAGATGTTATTTGCTAATTTCAATTACCTCATTTAGAAAGGTTTAAAAATTTATTACTCCAATGTATGTTACGCTACTGGTAATTGTACCATAATTTTTTTATGTTAAGGTGTATGATTAATGGGTAAAAAAAACCTTCCAGTTTTTCAAAGCAATCTTATGTAACATTGCATTTGCATTAGACCAACATTCAGATCTACTTTTTTCATTTGCCCTTATTTTGGGAAAGTATTTTGTTATAAATTTACATCCATGAGATAGTTATTGCTTAATGAAAAAAAAATGCTTCGTTACCTTAAAATAATTCTATTTGTTATTGCAGCATTAAATTTATTTTATTTTCATGCACAAAAATAAATTACTTATTGTTTCAGATGAAATGTTGAATTTTAATGTAGTGATATCTAATGTACAGTAGGTTTAGGCATGCTAAAAATAATACTGTTTTCACGAAGACATGCTCGTGTAAATTTTTCTGTGTAGGGATAAATATTTTCTTGTGTGACAGAGATTATGTACGTATATCCAAAAGTTAGGGCTTTATTTTCAAAAGTGCTGTGATATAACTATGCTCATAAGAAGTACCTGCACACAAATGCATCCTTATTTCTTGTAACAGCTTATAATATTATGTTTAGGGCCATTTCTAAAGGTAAGGAGCCAATAGTTTGTTACCCCACCCCATTTCCCAAAATTCTGTTAACTAACTTAAAATGTGTTATATAGAAAACCTTCTATTATGAAAACGATATATTAATATATATATTGTTTAAACTGAGGCTATAAAGAAAATTCAAACCAAAGGTTTGTACGCATAGTCCCTGATATCAATTCAAAAATTAGATTGGAAATTTGGAAGTGAGTGGACATTTGTATTTATGTACCAGATAATTACAGTTAATATGTAAAATATAAATGGTATTTCAATAGTTCAATTTAGGTAATAAATGCTTATGTTCAAATGTAAGAAATTTTTTTTTTTAAGTTTACATTTGTGCGTGATTAGCTGGATGAAAATGTTCAGAATTTTATCATTACAAGGTCTCTTTGATTGTTAATGAACTGAGATGTCATTAAAACCACATTCTTATTATATATATATTCAAGTGTGAAAGTTTTGTCATTTTGTTTTCACCACTGCCAGCAAACTTCCGGAAAAATATTATATAACCCATGGGGCAAACACGTTTTTCTTGTACACACAGTTATTTTAACATAAAATGGGTGATAAAACAAATGATTATGTTTCCAGTAAAAAACTAACATAAATATGTATTACATCTGGATGGCTGCTGTAAATAAACTGTCAACTTTATCTGTGGTATAGTTGGGACTGAAAGTATATAGATACTTATTTGGGTACTACATAAAGAAAAAATTTCTTTAAAGAAGTAAAACTTTTATAAGGATTACTACGTGAAGAAGCTGTTTATGAATTTATTGCTGAAATAAGTCCTGCTTAAAGAAAAAGCATTACTTCATGAAATAAGACGTACGTGCCAAACAAGCCTTCCACTATGAATTCCAGCCTTGAACTTGCATCATATGTTCATCTTGCTGGTTCATACAGTGTAGTGAAAAACAAGGCTATAATAAATTGATAGCCAATACTGTAACAACATTTTCAAACACTAATCATTAAATGCATGGATAAAGGTTACAAGTAGGCCACTAGGCCACCAAAACTATGTAAAATAACTAAAATTCAATCACTCGTAGTCTAGTACATTCATTTCTCTCCTTTAACATATTTTAAGTCATTAAATGTGCACATTTCCTTTAACTGTTTTACAAATACTGTAGGAATTTGACGTGTTTCACGTACTAGTGGAATTTATATTCAATAGCATCTGTTGCAGACGCATGATTCAGATTAACTCGTTACAGCCAAAAACAAGTAATGTTTTATTCACGTAACAGCTTTAACATTTTGTTTGATGTTGCTGAAAAACACATAGCAGAATTAATGTTGATAGTTCAATTTAGTAAAATTAATTTTATTTAAATGACAGAATTATTGATCCTACTACTACTACTACTACTATAAATGAGAAAGTCTCTAGGATACTATTTATCACGGAAAATGTTACGGTTTCTGTGGAATAATGACAAAACATNTTACGGTTTCTGTGGAATAACGACAAAACGTAATTATGCAACGGCTGGAAACGTGACCGAAATGTTATTTTCCTCTTGTATCAGAGTTTATCAGGCAGCCCAAGAGCATCTCAAATGGCTTAACGACTCATATTAATCGATAATAACCGGAACCGAATATTAAACGTGCCCTTCGAAGTCCAGAAGCGCTCAAAAGTTATGACACTAAACGGTCACCCATCCAAATGTGTGCCGTTGGCAACGTTGCTTTACTTTGGTGATCGATTTAGATCTCTCAGCCATGCGCAGAAAGTAGTACCTAGGTACACTCATTTCTGAAGTTACAACTTGATAAACACATGTTTTGATTTCCATACATTGACGCTGGTAAGCGGAAATGTGGTAACTACGCGATTGATGCACAGATACACTCCAAAAACAATACCCTATTTCTTGGCTATATGGTAAAAAATATTTCCTTCATTTGGGCTGCCGTAATCAGTTAAAAACCCAGGCCAATATCGTATAATTTAATAATTCTCTTTTATCATAAATTAATAGTATTTTCCCAATGTATATATTAGTGTTTCACTGTAACTCAATTGCCCCCTGGCGAAGCCGGGCCGGTTCGGTAGTCTGAAATAAATACTTAGGTATTATAGTAATAATGATAATTGTTTTACTATTCAATGGCCACTTATCTTTGATACAATCTTGCTGTATTAGCTAGGTCATGAAACCGAAAGACCTAAGGGTATTTACTCCACCTGTACTGAAATGTTCATCAATTGACAAATAACAACAGTAGGTAAATGCCCTGCAATAGCACACTAGAAGAAACCTTCTTCAATATAAATAAAATTTATGTACACTATTTGAGCTACATTTTTGTATCTGTAAAGAATTCTGATTTGTAAGTGTGCTCTATATTTAATTATTTCGTATATGCTACTTGTGTTAAGTAGATACATATGTAAATGCTTAATGTAAATGTTAACACAGAGAAGGTTTAAATAAAATGTGTAGTTTATTTTTCCAGCAGCATTATGTGGGTTATTACAATTTTCTCCTACATCATTGGTGGAGGGGAGGGGGGGG
>NQII01001262.1:133894-162794 GCA_002778355.1 Clitarchus hookeri
TGTTTCCTTATAAAAATCACGTGTGTCCACATTCCATTTGTTGGCTTAAGAAGTGTGAATCAAAGATCACTAGATGTTCTAATTTTAGTCAGAAATTGCAAACATCCAAACATCCCTTGAGCTATTGTAATCGCACAATTTCATTGTTTTGGTAATTACAGACCTTTAAAATTGCATACTCCACTATAAATGCTGTACACGAAATACAGTTTGTAATGTATGTATAAACTACTACCAGTATTTATATTTGTCAATACATTCTCAGTAGACTACTTAATTATTACATGTAGGAATATACATCAAATTAATTCGCTTATCAGCATGAGTCACTGGTTGAGTACTTACAATTACCAGCTCCAAACTTCGGTATTATTGTTTTTTGTTTCAGAGATGGAGAGTCTGGATATAATTTATATTCTTCGACATATTAAAAACAAAGTTTGAAAGGAGAGTTTCTGCCAATTTATAAATTATCCAATTAACAAGGTGAGACATTTACCAGTTCAACAGTGCGGCTATACAATTTGCATGCTCTCCTCTACTTGTGTGGGCTGCTGGGTTCTCTGAAAGGTTGGCCCCTTAATACAGGTTATTGTTAAAAGCAAGGTTGAACAACCATTTAAAATAATAACAAAAGTTTAATTTGTAATGCTGCTTTTGTTACAAAAGTGTTATGTTTACATAGATACACATTAGCAACCATTGAGCTTTGTAAAATTATTAAATATTTTTTAATTTCTTTTATACAGTCCGTTTTTATACAAATTACACAACACACTAGCATGACTACAGAAAACGTTTTATCAACACATTGANAGGAGAGTTTCTGCCAATTTATAAATTATCCAATTAACAAGGTGAGACATTTACCAGTTCAACAGTGCGGCTATAAAATTTGCATGCTCTCCTCTACTTGTGTGGGCTGCTGGGTTCTATGAAAGGTTGGCCCCATAATACAGGTTATTGTTAAAAGCAAGGTTGAACAACCATTTAAAATAATAACAAAAGTTTAATTTGTAATGCTGCTTTTGTTACAAAAGTGTTATGTTTACATAGATACACATTAGCAACCATTGAGCATTGTAAAATTATTAAATATTTTTTAATTTCTTTTATACAGTCCGTTTTTATACAAATTACACAACACACTAGCATGACTACAGAAAACGTTTTATCAACACATTGAAGGGAACTTACTGACACACAATAGCCCAAAACTTGACATATAAAACTTTGAATACTAATTACATTTTTCCTTTTGGTATGGAATTTTTCATCTTTAGGAGTGGTGACATACTAATGTACCAATCCAAAGGTAGAATAAAAATTACGATAAGATGTTGATATAAGTGTTTCTTGAACCTGTTAGTGTCACGATCTTTGCCATAAGTCAAATTGTCTTGTCAATTACAACCATTTCTCACTTTAATTCATAGAGGTTAAATTACATCATTCAATATTAGCCAAATTATTTTTACTTAGTATTATACATATGCATATGCTATTTTATGGTGCCAACTGTTACATCACAAACATGGAGGTGTTTTAATTCAATGAGTACTTATACAATGTTAAGGTGGTAGTTCAAAAAATTTACTAGTCACTCGTAGGCCACAATAAATGTCTATCGCTCAACTTTTGCAAGTGTTTCTGAGTGGATTTTTTCTGTGCTTTCCTTGCTATCACACTACAATTTTTGGCTCAGTAAAACATATTTATTCCTTGAAATGAGGCAAGACTATTTCCAAGAACTGCTCACATCAGCTCTACAACTGAATACTACCTCTATGGTACAGCAAAAGTTTGCTTTTAGGGATATTCCTAAATTAATACTTTGCTAATATAACAATTTTTTTTATTATGTTACTAAGTTGAATTTGTATTATTTTTGGCATTTGCTGCATGAACCACAACAAATATTTGAATGTGTACATTCAACTTTTACGAACTCATAAATTCAATAGTTACAAAAATAGCCTGCAATGTGATTTTAACACTTTTATCTCATGACATTACTATTTTGGATAAAAAATTGTAATGGCCTTTGTTTTCTCTGAGACTACATTGGCCCAACTTTCATTACCAGGTTTCCAGGATGTGTCTGATCTGACTTGCAGTACTGTATCACATTGGGTGTTTCTATGCACTGTTCAAGTTTAGAATAAATTGATAGTTGCAATGTTATGTCTGTAGCAAGGAAAAAAATTAAATCCCTTTGGTGGCGTGCACTCTCATCACGTGCAATTTTTAGTTTTCCTGTCTGGACACAATACTCTCTCTTTACCATCTATGCTAGGCGCAGTGCTCTATTTAAAGTTTCTCGACGCAGCTCCCGATCGTGAAATAACGATTTTCGTAATATTCCAAGTGTTTGTTATTCTCTGTTAAATGTGACTTCTTGAATGACGCGAGAAGACGATCGAGAGCACTCAACTGCTAATGCGTTGTCGTGAGCTGCTTTCCTGATCGGGAATATCAGTTTCAACATGACAGGTGAGAAAAGTGGTGGCCGTATTTATTGCAAATCGGCATAACATTCATGATTCCTTCCTTCGTAAACGTAGTACACAACACATAAAATATTTTAATACACGTGAAACACTTTTAAAATAATATAACTTTATCAATGCATGTTCGGNCAGTGCTCTATTTAAAGTTTCTCGACGCAGCTCCCGATCGTGAAATAACGATTTTCGTAATATTCCAAGTGTTTGGTATTCTCTGTTAAATGTGACTTCTTGAATGACGCGAGAAAACGATCGAGAGCACTCAACTGCTAATGCGTTGTCGTGAGCTGCTTTCCTGATCGGGAATATCAGTTTCAACATGACAGGTGAGAAAAGTGGTGGCCGTATTTATTGCAAATCGGCATAACATTCATGATTCCTTCCTTCGTAAACGCANAGAAAAGTGGTGGCCGTATTTATTGCAAATCGGCATAACATTCATGATTCCTTCCTTCGTAAACGCAGTACACAACACATAAAATATTTTAATACACGTGAAACACTTTTAAAATAATATAACTTTATCAATGCATGTTCGGAAGTTTGAATGTTGTATTAATTTATCTTGAGTCAATTCCGTATGTATACAAGTGGTCGTGTGGTTATGTCGCGTGGCTGCTAGTACATACAGAAATTTGTTCGGGGTTCAGCTGACAAATATTTTTCATTTCTTTTTAGAATTAGAATAACAATTTATTCTTATATGCAATATTTGAGCTAATTAAATGGACACCTTCTATCATTTTATGAATAAATATATAGGCTACACAGTTTTTTTGTACAAAGCGTAGAGTGCTCGTGTGAGCTGCACAACACTAGTGGGAATAGCAATTCGTGTATTCCTACAGTAAAAAATTAAGTAGTATTTGTTATTAGGCTTATTACAATTTTCTAGGCAAACTTTATTATCATATTTATTAAAACGAAATTTTACGTATTGTCTTTTATATATTTCGTTAGTTACGTCACAATGGAATTTTTAAAATGGACAGTTAGATGGAAATACTACAAACGAATTATCTCATCCGTTAAATGTCGTTTCTATACATGAAACAATTGCCAACCTGAGTATACAACATATTAACCATTCACAGTGTCGCCATTTTCCTCAGTTAATAGTCTAACCATACGTAGAGATAGTGGCCATGCCAATAAATTTCACTCAAAATATCACGCGTTACACATTGGTAAATGGAACCGTACTTAAGGCAATGTAAAAATAATAAATATATTTATATGTGAACTTTTCTGCATTAACTAACCGCTTCTAAATTAACAGTTTGTAATAATAGCTTTAATTTTATAATATATTATTGCAGACATGGCATGTGTTTGTATCCGTCCTGTTGCCTGCCTTTACACACTGTGGGGAGGGGGAGAGTGTTGTGGTGAAGCAGTCGGTAAAACCCGAGCATTGTTGAGGGAGTGAAGTCTCGAAACAATTGTGCGCTTAGAATAACTATTTGGGCTTATTTTGCTCCAGATCATTTCAAACAGCGTAGTGCGATCGGCAGGAGTGCTGAGTGTCAATATTGACATCGAGACCTGCCGATGGACTACCCGAGAAACTTAGAATAGAGCCCCTGAAAGGTCAAAAGGCAAGTTAAAATGTTAATTAATAGAATAAATTTCTTGTAACCAAGTTTTCTGTTTGTCTTGGAACAAAACACAACTAAAACATTGCATTAAACAGTCCATTAAAACGAATAATGTAAATGCTGTTGGCATTAAAATTTAACGTAATTATAAATTTCAAACACTTTCTGTATAGAAGTGATCTGTGCCAGCAAATACTTTTTCCCCAGACAACAGCATTAAGGTGTGCAGTCTGACAAATAAGGAAAAATATAATCATAACAACACACCGAAGAGCCAAAAAAAAACTTGTATAGGCGTGCGTATGCAAATAACAGAGGTCTGGAACCAATCAGAGTAACGCCATGCGCTCAGCAGCTAGATCGGTTACTGTTGCTACAATGGTAGGTTATCAAGATTTAAGTGAGTTTGAACGTGGTGTTATAGTCGGCGCACGAGGGATGGGACATAGCATCTCCGAGGTAACGATAACATTTAGATGTTCGCGTACGACGATTTCATGAGTGTACCGTGAATATCGGGAATCCGGTAAAACATCACATTTTCGACATCGCTGCGGCCGGAAAAAGATCGTGAANATCGGGAATCCGGTAAAACATCACATTTTCGACATCGCTGCGGCCGGAAAAAGATCGTGAAAGAACGGGACAAAATGCGACTGACGAGAATCATTAAACGTGACAGACGTGCAACCCTTTCTCAAATTGGCGCAGATTGGATTTGTGGACTGCCCTGCAGGATTCATGGTGTGAATTGCCTCCTGCATACCTTTAGACATTAGTCGACTCCATGCCACGTCGTCTTGCGGCACTTCTGCGTGCTTGGGGGTCCCTACACGATATTTGGCAGGTGTACCAGTATTTTTGGCTCTTCAGTGTACATTAAGGCTGCTTACATCACTGCATAAAACACACCAGGCGAGTACCATCCCAACATTTTCTTGACAGAATAACAAAAATTTTTGTAATGCTTCTGTTAAACTTTTGGGTTGCTATGTTTAGTGATTTATACACTACGTGTTCAAATTAACACTGCTAACGTACTGCTAATACACTATTAAGTATGATAAAATGCAATCTGTTACATTTTAAGACATTTATAATGCAAAGCAATCTCTTACTCCGCAAGAAATTAAGAGGCAGTACACGTAGTGTTCAAGAAATTTACACAACAAAATCTTGATAGATCACCCAAACATGTGATTGATTACAGTCTACATAGAAAATATGAAAATGAAAATAAATGCTCATGGTGGCCACCCAATCCACAAAATAAATTTCTTTAATGTTTCCCTCATTCTTCTACAGTAATGAATTAAACACACCAAATTATTTTAACACTCCTGTAAAAAAATTAAATTTTAAAAACAAAATACAAAAGTTTAACTTTAATTTTCTAAGTTCATGATGGGAGTATGGCACCAAACCACTCACATATGGGAATTTTTTGGTTCTTCGTAGCTGCACACAGTATTAAAAAAAAAAAAAATTGTGGCATCACAACCTTTAGATATGACATTTCTGCCTGCACTGTGGACTGAATTGTATGGTAGTACTTTCAAGAGAACACAAAATTATTTCTACATTGAGACAATCAGTTAAAATAAACCTATCCATACCACATGCTTGATAGCAGACTAAGATTTAACTTCACTTAGTGTTCTCAGGTGAAATAACAACAGTTGTAGCTGATATAGTATAAGGTGGCAACGAAAATAATTTAGTTGTGTTCTCAAATGGACGAGATGATTTACCACCACGTTTAATAGGTGTTGGGGGGGGGAACCTCTATGTGTGTACAGTACTACAGTGTTCAAAGAAACTGAAGGATAAAAACAATGCAATTAACTTTATAAATGTTACGAGCTCCATGGAAACACCACCCCAAAAATGAGCACAATTGCCATATTACATATGCTCGAGACACTGACACCATTAGTTTTTAATCCTGCAAAATACTAAACTTAATTTCAACATTTATCAAACTAAGAAAAATTAAAAGGAAAACACAGAACTAATAAGTGGTGCAAATTTAGTAGGCATTTTAGTCGTGACAGTTAGCAAAACTAAATGCAACGCAGATTAATTAATCTCTTGGAAACACTACAAAATTAGTTAAACAACTGACAAGGCACATCAATATACAGGCTCAGTAAAAGAGAATGCCCCAACTTTGAAGATCTATAATATCAAAACCAAACAACCTACAGCGTTGATTGACACCAATCAAATGAACCGTGGAACCATGAAGTTATTTTACCATGCATTCATAAATGTTCAATGTGACCACCCTGGGCAGCCCGAACGACATCTATGCGATAATCAAACTCATTTCACGCTCTTGTCAGCATGTCCGGTGTTACGGTTTGGATGGCGTTCGTAACTCTCAGTTCGAGGTGGAGTGGGGGAAGCGAGCTCGCATTCGACACGAGTCAATGTGAATATGAGGGTTTGATGTTTCCTTTATCTGACGAGAGATGACACTGGGAGCGTCTGTCGTCGCACTATGAGCGTGTGTTGTGTGTTAGTACGTATCACGATGGTTAAGGAGCAACAGAAGGCATTCTGTGTTATTCAGTTTGTTAAATGTGAATCGGTTACGACTGTTTAATGTAAATTCCGTCGCAAATATGGATATCGTCCTTCCGATAAGTGGAGTATCGTACTTTGGTTTCGTCAGATCCTTGACACATGGAGCATTTCCAAAGGCAAAAGTTACAGGTGGCTGCGTGTGTCCGAAGAGAATGTGCAACGGATGTAACAAGCGTTCGTTCGCAGTCCGAGAAAATCAACTCGACAAGCTAGCCAAAAAAATGTAAATCCCTCAATCGACGGTATGCAAAATGTTGCGAAAGCGAATTCTGTACAAACCATACAGGTAACAGCTAGTACATGGTCTTACCGTAAGAGATTTAGAACTGAGACGTAATTTCTGCGCGTTCGTTCTTGCCCAGAACGAGGTAGACGATGTCTTCAGGTATACGCTGGTTTTAGCGTTGCAGCGACGTTCCATATAAATGGTAAGGTGAACCAGCACAACGTGCGGATATGGGGTCAGAAGCTTCCACACGAAACCACCGAACGCTAGCGCACTTCCCCCAAAATGAATGTGTTTTGAGGTGTATCCGAAGACAATGTTTTCGGCCCTTTTTTTTTGCGAGCCCACTGTTTTTGGAATCCCTTTTTTGGACATGCTTACAGAGTGGTTGTTTCCTCAGTTACAAGAGTCGGTGGGGACACCATTTTCCAGCAGGAGGGTGCGCCATCCTATTGGCATCTAGCTGTTCGCGGATACCGGAACGAGACGTTGCCACAACGCTGAATTCTTCGAGGAGCAGCTGGTGACCAGGCTCTTCATCACTGGCCCCCAAGAAGCCCGGATCTTACCCCGTGCGATTTTTTCCCATGGGTGAACGTTAACTATCAAATGTTTCGTCCACCATTACCGGCTAACATTGACGACCTCAAAACGAGAATTACGGACGCCATCCTAACCGTAACACCGGACATGCTGTCAAGGGTGTGGAACGAGTTTGATTATCGCGTAGATGTCGTTTGGGTCCGTTAATGGTGTTCATATTGAAGATTTCTGAATGTATGGAAAACTATCTTCAAAGTTCCACGGTTCATTTGATTGGTCAATCAAGGTTGTAGGTTGTTTGGTTTTTATATTATAGACCTTCAAATTTGGGGTTTCTTTTTTACTCAGCCTGTACTTAAACTACCACTTGCATTCTAAATCGCCATTGGAGTTAACGTTCAGGCTGTGCCATTGCCAACAGTTGTTTACGGAACATGCTAAGGCTGTGGTACCCTTCTTATCAAATTCACATAAATTGTAAAAAAACCTTTCAAGATCTAATTTTTGGTTGACATCATTCTTTCTTATTCTCCCTGTCCATCAAAATTCTTACTCTTCAATGTTGTTACTGGATAATTACCACTTTAAAACTTACGGTCTAAGGAAGAAGATTCCGGTCTTCTGCACTTATGTAATGTAAATATTTATACTTACTTCGTCAGCAAAATGCAATGGGGAATGACAATGAACGTAGTTGAAATGTAGACAAGAATTATGAAACTCTTTGCACTCATTTGGTAATGGTAAATAGCTATCGGGCAAAGGTGAAATCATATGTTAACACGTAGGAACTGGACTGCTGCGCAAAAACAAATTGAATCCAATTTACGCAACTCCAGATGTAATGATTTTTCGCAGTTGTCTACCTTTCTTTTGCCGAAAAATAAATGGCAAATAAGACAAGTAAAAAAAAATTGGAAGACAACCAGATGATAAGCTGATTGTGAACCGAGAAATCTCTTAAGGCAAAATAAGTGGTCACATCTTACGAATTTTAGTTAAAAGTTGAAGACAATTTCCCTAATAGTTCTTAAACATTTCCTACTACAGATAACATGACTGGTAAATTCCAGTTTTGTGGATAATGGCCACCTTGTTAGATAGCTAATAATTTTTTCTTTCAAGCCATTGTAAAAAAAGAACACGTAAGTAATAATGTCATTTGCAGCTGAGAGCCTGCAGCCCTCCCTAACATGGTGTATCATTTGTTTACTAACATAAAATACTAATTAAGATTGTGATATCTACGTAATGCGCAACAGAAGAGCTCTTAAGCACCTAGGAACCAATACAGTATGTTATAATTGGGGAAAAAGCAGCTACTTTATACTTTAAAGGATTGCACCATACAGCAGCTAGGTTCAGGTTTCCCACATGACAAACCTCAGGAATGACTCTGTTGGAAATGGAAATGTATTCACCGGTGTGAATCTGGTTATCTGATCAATAAGGTCCCAACTTAGAAAATATTACACACAATGAGTTGACACGTTAAAATTATTCAATCTTGGGTGTTCCCGCAGTCTCCTCAATCATTCAAGATATTTCACGAGTTGCTGCCTATGCAATTGCTATAAAATAATGTCACATTCTGTAGCCCAAATTACATGCAGTTAAAGAATAACTGTAATTATACGACTTCAGCCATTTATCACATATACTAACAATAAGTACAGTAAAAACAATTTCAGTGTTTACAGTTCGCCACCAAATTGCACACAGTTATGTGTTGGCTGAAACGCATGATTACAAAAGTGCCAACCTTAGGACAAAAACTGAAGTTATCTCGCCATCAAAAAGTTGCAGCACTCAAACTGAACAGGTCGATTGTGTTAACAAAGGTAATTTGATATAAATTTTTTATTTAACCCCATTCAGTACAGCACTTTATCAGATAACTTCATACATGGCAACTCAAAAACTATCGTCCAATATTCAGTTGACAATTAAATACAACCAATAATATTCAGTCCACTTTATATTGTGGTACATTCTTGTTAAGTGAAAGTTAACAGAGAACTGCAGATATATATATTGTCCAGCGCATATATATATGCTTTAAAAAAAAGTGACTGATGTAACATTTCAAAACCAATGAAGTTAATAATATCCTAGTATCGGCACTAGTTTACACTAACAAATTAAGCACTAAAACATGCAAAAAAATTTTATCTATTACTCAAATCAAGTATAATTTCATGCAAAAGGCAGAACAATTACAATAAAAATCAAGACTGGCTCGATTGTGATGTGATCCCAGAATCCATGTGAAACTGCAAGAAATAGAATGACTGGAATGTATGCACATAGTCTAACTTTACTGTAGATGAAATAAATAAATTCAGGTGTAAAAAATTATTCAAACATTCCGTAAATTAAAAAAAAAAATTATACATATTAAACTGTTTGAAAGGGTTCAACAGTCGAAAAAAGACAACGTTTTGTATACTTGTGTTGACTACTGTTATTAGCCCAGATTGCGTGTGCTGTAATGACGTGAGCACTTACAAAGTTTCAGGCATATTTAACGTGCACAAACAAAAAGTGCAAGCAGTCAGGTGGAATCGCCAAACAATTTCAAAATTAAAAAGAAAAAAAGATTGTTCTTTATTTTCTTTTTAATTTTTAAATTGTTTGTCGATTCCACCTGACTGCTTGCACTTTTTGTTTGTGCACGTTAAATATGCCTGAAACTGTGTAAGTGCTCACGTCATCCATCCTCTCAGCATTTGGATACAAAGACTGAAATCTAAAGACAAAACAATCAATCTTACCATACAGAAAGATTGTGTTTGTGGTTGTTAATTCCCACATACAGAACATGAAACTTTTGCTCATACGTGTCGCTACTCCTCGATGTAGTTTATCACTTTGCTGGTCTATGTTAAAATACATACGATACCTCACGTGACCATAACCCACCTAGTTTCATGCAAATATAAGAATATTTTAAATAATTTAATTCCATTTGAACATTTCACTAGTAATTGTGACAAATTCCAAATTATCTCCAGTCAGCATTTACGTTGCAATACACAGTTGCCAACACAGGAATTTTTTTTACAAAAGGAGGTCTCCGCTGTACTAAGGTAACCATAAAGAGTCTTTACAGGTAATGTAACCATGCCAACGATGTGCAAGCCAATGCCATGTAGCAATGGATTACATCATATATAAAAACCGCACCCAGCATCATGATGCAGGTGTTTACACAGAAAAGTACAATGTAACTTGAGAAATAAAGCTTGATATATTAGCAATACACACACATAACAAGTATGTTATCTAATTACAAAATGAGTACAGACAAACGCTGTGAGCAGGGGTTGAGAAATACTTCAATGTATACAGCAAAGGCAATACCATATCGTTCAGAAATAAATGTCCGAAATCCACAAAGCTTGCATCTAACTCTCGCTGTCCCCTACTATAGCAGATCAATGAAAACATGAGTGTTACCCATTACAGATAACACAAGGAAGACATCACATTTTATTCTGCGTATTTTCAGCTGTCACGTAATGTGTTACAGTGTTTCGGCAACATTTTGGAACCGCTTGACTTATGGGTAATTTTGTTGCACCGAGTTACAAATGGTTTAAATAATTGCAAAATAGTTTCATATTGTGTTGTACGCAGTGGGTACACAGTTCAGAATAACCAATCTTCTACAATAAATAAGGCATGTGGAAACAATGAACAACTGGTTACCACATGAACTGGAAAAACATAACAAACCGCAGCAAGCAGAAACATGCAATAATACATAAGTTTAAAATGCAATGGCAAATGAGCAAATAAGTAGCCATTGTTGGCCAAATATCTAAACAGCATGTAGCAAAAATGTATTAAATACAATCAGAGTGATTTGAGTGTGAGGAGTAAGATATAGCATGCAATTGACATAAAAATCCTGCTGTAGACAAAAACACTCAAATGCTCCCTGACATTCTCCTGATTTCAAGAGAAAAATAGCGTGTTTTCCAGAATTGTTTACGATATTTTGTTAAAATACAATGCTTCATATTGTTGTAAAATTTAACGCTAATATAACTACTCTGATCTTACATGATAATGTACCAGAACAAATACCCTTACAAACTAAATTGCAAAGAAATCTTACAACATTTTGTCACCCATTATAAAAAAATTATTTAATACAGCTCTAGAGTGTACAGCTTGGATCCCAGTTAAATGAAAGCCCTGTTTGGTTACACCTTTCTTAACCACTCTCTTATGGTGAACATTATACCGCAGTTGAATGCTATTTCATCTTAACCGAAATAAAACTAGATGGCTATATTATACCGTACCTGCGCCATTAACTGGTTACAACATGCCACGAGCCAAACGTAGCAATACTATAGCTAGCTGTGATACTCATTTAACCATGGAGTGTTTAAACTCGCGGGAACTAGGAAACAACATGTAACATTAAAAAAAATTATGTTCGTGTTGAATGAAATACACAGCTTACCTAAACCCTGCAGCTTGTGCCAAATTTTTTTCAGGTGATGCTCCTTCATTCCAGAACAATTTAAATTAGATAAATATGTATGGACACTGCACAAACTTGTACTTTTCTCAAGGAACTAATGTACTAATTGTAAATATATTACTTTTTATGGTGTACAATTTTTTCTTGATTTGCAATAGGATGATTTTACAAAATTGATTAATTCGATCAGGTTATGAAATATGTGATGTCAGTAAAAGTAAGCTTTGTTCAATTTAGTTAATATTATCACATAACTATGATTTTTATACTTTAATAGCCCCCCCCCCTTTTTTTCTAACTTTAAAGTTTTCAGGAATGTAATAGGAAATCTAAACTGTAGCATTAGCTTGTAACAACATACTTGCAACATATGGATATAAATTGGTCACATTGCAATGGTATAATAGTGACAAGAAAAACAATAGTCCTTGCTGACCTGTATTTGGCTTCCGCCTGATCCCCATCATTAAGTACGAATTTTACATAGCTATCCAGCAGCAACTCATTCATCGCCTCGCTGACTTGCGTCACAAAACGGCTGACAGAAGACTGGCTGAGGCCAAGTAAAAAATTCTGTCTAACTGAATATTGATAGCTGCCGGAAGCAAAAAATCGAAGAGCAGATGATATATGTAAATAACTAAAATATGAAAGATTTTTAATGGAAGAATATACATTGCCCCAATATGAAATCCTATATTTTTCTCTTATTAAACATTTTCTGGTACTATTGCTATAATAACTTCTACTTGATTTGTATGATTTATCCAATATCTATGTACTATCATGTATGGAAAATACACCAAATGAATGTAATAAAACAAACAAATATGATTTACAAACAAACTAAAATCAGCTCTGAACATTAAAAATAGCAAACTCAAAAATATTACTTATATAGACATACCATAATATAACCTCAATTTATATTATGTGGCTTATTTTTGGTGAAACATATAAGGCAAGAGTGCACTTTCTTACACAGAACCATACACAAAAAGTGCAAAATTATAAACAGGTTAGTCAAGAAGAGAAATGATGGAGTAATCTACAAACCAAAACTGGGAAACCATTTTCGCCTTCTGAACATTTACCTAACAATAGCATGCTAATCCGCTACAAACTGACAAAAATACATGTTAGACAATGACGTGAATGCTCATTTAGGGCATACATTTTCATCTTCCAACAAATCTGTACTTTAACATACAATGGTAAATAGAATACTTATCTTTAAAGTTCGAAATTCCCAAGTTAAACGGAAACTTCGTCAGTGAAAGTGCAGGCCTACTATCATTTTCACAGCATATCAAAGTGTTAACAGAGACCTACACTTCAATAAATACACGCGATTCTAAGAAGTTTTGCTAGCAAAAAGGTATTCAGTGTTGGAAGACTGTATTGTATACTTCCCAACTGGCAAAAACACTCTATCACGTATGTATTTATTTCCTGCCAAAACCCTGATTGGCTTGTACATCTCAAACATCAAAACACGTAGTGGTAATATAACCTAACACCACGTGACATATCAATTATAATTAAAATACAAATATGTTAAAAACACGACATTCATCCTTTAAGACTACACCAATATTCAAGTAAATACAAACCTTCTTTCAACTGACAGTCGGTTTAGTTTGATTATCTGCAGTGGTTCGCTGAGATCGTTGCATAGCTGCAGTGCCACCACTCTCGAAAGACGAATATCTTTACAAATGCTTCGTCTTTAATGTCGAAAAGGTTGTTGGAATCCCGCAAACGCTCTCTTTCTTGCTGCATTCGCAAAATTGGTCGATTACTCTCCACATCATCCAATCTTCCACGGTATTCAACAACAACATTCGCCACATAGCCGCCATGTTGAACTGATAGCGACGAAATTCTACCCTTCCAACTGCTCATGAGCAGTTGATATCTGCTCATTAAATCCCTACTGACTTGTGACGTCAAACAACCACCATTTCAAGGTTAGAATACCAAACAGCATGTTGGAACCAATAATTAATTGGAAGCTACTATATTAGTTGTAAGGAGAAACTTAGAATAAGCCCCCTGGTCCACGATACTGGCCAGTGTGGGAGAGAGATCTGTGATTCAATTTCCCTTTGCATATGCGGCCATTAACTCTGCAACAGCAGCTCTGTATGCAGTGATGCCAAACCAAATCAATGTGGAATGCCATAGACTGCTGATATGTGGTGTTAAGTATGAGTTTTGCTTCGTGATAATGGCTGATAATCATCGAGCCAGGGATTGGAGGGCACCTGGTGAATGCCCAATATTGCTATCGACTGGCACACATCCCCAGTGACAGGCATTATTGTCTGGAGAACCGTAGCCTACAGTAGCCATTCTGATCTCGTTGTTTTATGCGGAACATTGACGGCCCATGAGGATGTTAATGAGATCATACATCCTAATCTGTTCCCATTTATTGCCGTGATCCTAGGTACGATATTCCAGTAGGATAATACCTAGACGCACATGCCACGGGTCGCCCAGCACTGCCTCCCCCTTATCGAAACACTATCCTAGCCGGCTCTATCTAATGGCATGTCCCCAATCGAGAATGTGTGAGACAAGTTGAAACACCAGATTCTGCCATGCCACAGTGTCCGGGATTTGGAACACATCGAATAATTGTGAGCCTGTCTGACTCAGGACATCATCCAATGTCTTCTGGACTCCATGCCAGAGTGTGTTGCACCATATATCACAGTATGAGGGTATGCGATGCACTATTTGAGGTGACAGCATGGTGTACCATATATATTTTTGTAATGGTCCTGCTGCAATGTTTTCGTGATCATCTGTATTTCTCATCCAATGCATCATACTGTATGTACTATTATTGTCTGGCTGAACTTTTATATACATATCAAGTGAACACCTACTGACCAAAATTACATACTTCTACATTTGTCTCGCATACATAGCCTATTGCTATGGCTACAACAACAAAACGTTACTGATATATCTAATCAGCCTACTTTCCTCTACATGGGTGAAACTTATTTCTAATGAAGTTCTTATAAGTTAGATAGTAGGTAGTCCTTGATGTTTCGTTGTCAGCAATATAATTTGCCAGAAATATATGCAACCGTACAGCGAAAATTACTTATACACACGTGACTTACCTGGGACTAGAACCCAGAAAACCTCGTAATACAAGCTGGAGTGAAATCAACTGCACCACAGGTGTAGGATTAAGTGCATACATTTCGGATGTAATCAGTATACATTTTTGAATGATCGGGTTCACTAATTCGAAATATTTAAACGGGCATAATTTTGAAAATAAGTGTGTGAAGCTCTTAAAACACGTTAGTTTACATGGTCTACCACAGCGCAACTTATGTGTAGAGTTTGGTGGAATCGTTTGTTGGTCTCCAAAATAAGTCATAATAACCTCACTTTCTAAATTGGTGTTATATTACAAAATTACCTTAAAAAGGTTATGTTAACTATGCTTCAAATAGGTAGTGTGAGCATAAAAAAAACGTTGAATTAGGTTAAATTGTTATATAAATATGGCACACTTATAAAAATGTTTATATGGCCACAATTTCGAAAATTATATGTGCCCCCCCCCCAACTCCATTAAATCATATAACTTTACATGGCCTTCTGTGCAAAATTTTGTGGAAATTCGATGAATTATCTTAGAAATATGGCAAAATGTTCAGTTTAAAACACCTGATATTATTTTTCCAAAAGAACGAAAAAAAATAAAATTATCTCAGTATGCATAATTGATGCTTCTGATGTTAGTGTACAAAGTTTGGATGAATTTTGTCGAATAGTTTTTATTAGATATAACATACTATTCTAAATATTAATATAAATATCATTAAAAAAGGCCAGCTACTCCTAAAGCAATTTAGTTTACATACTCTACTGCAGCACTATTTGCATGAAAAATTTGACGAGAATAGGTTTATTTACTCTCGAGATATGGCATATATCCACCATATTATTAACTGACGATCTTCATAAATGGACGAAAAGAAATGTTTTATTTATTAAATTATTTAATTTTTCATTGCTCGTCTATAGTTAATTAAAAATCGATTACATCGTTTCGTATATACAGTACACTAACCTAAAATTATTTTATATCAACCGTTTTGTAATGTCTCTCATACTTAAAAAATTAATACATTTATATGGCTCAACACAGTACATTTCTTCGCCAAATTTGGTAATAATGGGCAGATTTTTTCCCGAGATATGACATACACTGAAGAGCCAAAAATCTGGTACAGGCGTGCTTATAAAAATAATAGACCTATGGAACCAATCAGAGTAACGCGATGCGGTCGGCAGCTAGATCGGTTACTGCTCTACAATGGTAGGTTATCAAGATTTAAGTGAGATTGAACGTGGTGTTATGGTCGGCGCACGAGAGATGGGCATAGCATCTCCGAGGTAGCGATAACATTTGGATGTTCGCGTACGACCATTTCACGAGTGTACCGTGAATATCGGGTGAATCATCACATCTTCGTCATCGCTGCGGCCGGAAAAAGATCGTGAAATAACGGGACAAACGACGACTGACGAGAGTCATTAAAAGTGACAGACGTGCAACCCTTTCTCAAATTGGCGCAGATTGGATTTGTGGACTGCCCTGCAGGATTCATGGTGTGAGTTGCCTCCTGCATACTTTTAGACATTAGTAGAGGCCATTCCACGTCGTCTTGCGGCACTTCTGCGTGCTCGGGGGGCCCTACACCATATTAGACAGATGTACCAGTTTTTTTGGCTCTTCAGTGTAAAAACTGAAATAATATTGTGGTGGTAAGTTACAAAATGGCAGAGGAATGAGGATACGTATAGGCAAACTGGATGGTTGTAATAGATACTTCCTGCATGCAAAGTTAGGTTGGATTTTGTCTCGTTAATAAACTATACTGAGCTGAATTATTTACATTGCCACCATATCTTAAATAAATACCTTTCACAATTGAAACTTACCAGTTTCCATTACCCGCTGCAGTGCTTATTGTTTGTTAAATTGGATAGGAATCTGTCAATATTTTCCCGAGATATTACCTATAAACTTTTATTTTATGTGGCATATCATACAAAATGGCGGACAAAAGATGCTTCGCGTATATATATATATATATAGAGGCAGTATACAAACTAAAATTTTTATTAATTACATGGTTTTGACAATAAAGTATACTAAACTAAAACGTCTATAGATACACCATTTTATATAATAGCAGTTTAACCTCAAAATATGACAATTAACACCACTATTGGATTTCCAAATCGGTAGGAATCTGTCCATTGTTTCCCGAGTTACGACGTAAAATTTTTCTTATTGTTATTTTGTTATCTTTGATATGGCGGACAAAATAGGCTCTGTGCAGATACAGTCGATAGTTGATATATCTACTGCCAGTATGAAAGATAATTTTGAATTGATTACATAGTTTCGACAATATAGTGTTCTAATCGAAAACGACTATATGTCCACCATTTTGAAAATAATTGTCTGGCGTACTTAAAACATACATTCTAACATAATCTGCCGCGGATTTTCTTGTTTGCAAAATTTTGTTGGAATCTGTTAATAGTCTACGGAGATATAAAAAAAAGATATTTTTTATATGGCGCTATTTTAGGCAGGCAAAGATGCTTGATGTAGATACATTTGTTAGTTGTTATATCTATATATTCCAGCATACAAAGATAATTTCATATTAATTACATTATTTCGACGATATAGTATTTTGAAAATAAGTGTGTGGCATAATTTAAATATGTATCAATATAATCTGCCGCAGTGATACTATTTTGCCTCATAGAGTAGGAATTGATTAATTGTTTACCGAGATATGACATTAAATTTTTTTTTTTTTAGTGTTACGTTTGTTTACAAAATGGTTAACAAGGGTAGCTATGTGTTTGCAATATGATGCTTGTAAAATATACTCTTAGGATAATAAATTTGGCCGAAGTTTGTTAAGTGTTAGTGTACACTGAAGAGTCAAAAAAACTTGTAACGGCCACCTGGAGGGGAGGTTTGGTGAGGCCAGCGCCGGTTCCCCCGGGAACATTGTTGGTAGTGCTTGCGACCTCAAGCAGGATGGGCTGACTCCACACAGGACTGAATCTATACAGGGTTGAATCCACACTGACTACATGCAGGGTTGACTCCACATCGAATACACACAGGACTGCACACAGTGTTTAATCCAAACTGACTCCACATGGGCTGACTCCACACGAGACTGACTCCACATAGGGTTGATTCCACACAAGGTTGACTACATTCTCAGTTGTAACATTGTTGAGATGCGGCACTATAAGCAATTGTATGCATAATTTTTTTTACGAATCGAACATACCAGCTGACCAAACGAGCCAACCATACGAAAATACCATCCAGCCAGCAATGTGAACCGACCATTTCAGATAACCACACAAACCAAACTTAAGAACCAACCACATAAGTCATCCACACCAAGCACCTAAGCACCCATTCCACCCAACAAAGCATATGCAAATAACAGAGGTATGGAACCAATCAGAGTAACGCGATTCGGTCGGCAGCTAGCCGGTTACTGCTGATTCAATGCCAAGGTTATAAAGATTTAAGTGAGTTTCAACGTGGTGTTATAGTCGGCGCACGAGAGATGGGACATAGCATCTCCGNTAACCTCAAAATATGACAATTAACACCACTATTGGATTTCCAAATCGGTAGGAATCTGTCCATTGTTTCCCGAGTAACGACGTAAAATTTTTCTTATTGTTATCTTTGATATGGCGGACAAAATAGGCTCTGTGCAGATATAGTCGATAGTTGATATATCTACTGCCAGTATGAAAGATAATTTTGAATTGATTACATAGTTTCGACAATATAGTGTTCTAATCGAAAACGACTATATGTCCACCATTTTGAAAATAATTGTCTGGCGTACTTAAAACATACATTCTAACATAATCTGCCGCGGATTTTTTTGTTTGCAAAATTTTGTAGGAATCTGTTAATAGTCTACGGAGATATAAAAAAAAATATTTTTTATATTGCGCTATTTTAGGCAGGCAAAGATGCTTGATGTAGATACATTTGTTAGTTGTTATATCTATATATTCCAGCATACAAAGATAATTTCATATTAATTACATTATTTCGACGATATAGTATTTTGAAAATAAATGTGTGGCATAATTTAAATATGTATCAATATAATCTGCCGCAGTGATACTATTTTGCCTAATAGAGTAGGAATTGATAAATTGTTTACCGAGATATGACATTAAATAATTTTTTTTTAGTGTGGCGTTTGTTTACAAAATGGTTAACAAGGGTAGCTATGTGTTTGCAATATGATGCTTGTAAAATATACTCTTAGGATAATAAATTTGGCCGAAGTTTGTTAAGTGTTACTGTACACTGAAGAGTCAAAAAAACTTGTAACGGCCACCTGGAGGGGAGGTTTGGTGAGGCCAGCGCCGGTTCCCCCGGGAACATTGTTGGTAGTGCTTGCGACCTCAAGCAGGATGGGCTGACTCCACACAGGACTGAATCTATACAGGGTTGAATCCACACTGACTACATGCAGGGTTGACTCCACATCGAATACACACAGGACTGCACACACTGTTTAATCCAAACTGACTCCACATGGGCTGACTCCACACGAGACTGACTCCACATAGGGTTGATTCCACACAAGGTTGACTACATTCTCAGTTGTAACATTGTTGAGATGCGGCACTATAAGCAATTGTATGCATAATTTTTTTTACGAATCGAACATACCAGCTGACCAAACGAGCCAACCATACGAAAATACCATCCAGCCAGCAATGTGAACCGACCATTTCAGATAACCACACAAACCAAACTTAAGAACCCACCACATAAGTCATCCACACCAAGCACCTAAGCACCCATTCCACCCAACAAAGCATATGCAAATAACAGAGGTATGGAACCAATCAGAGTAACGCGATTCGGTCGGCAGCTAGCCGGTTACTGCTGCTTCAATGGCAAGGTTATAAAGATTTAAGTGAGTTTCAACGTGGTGTTATAGTCGGCGCACGAGAGATGGGACATAGCATCTCCGNCAAGGTTATAAAGATTTAAGTGAGTTTCAACGTGGTGTTATAGTCGGCGCACGAGAGATGGGACATAGCATCTCCGAGGTAACGATAAAATTTTGATGTTCGCGTACAACCATTTTACGAGTGTACTGTGAATATGGTGAATCCCGTAAAACATCACATCTTCGACATCGCTGCGGGTGGGAAAAGATCGTGAAATAACGGGACAAACGACGACTGACGAGAATCAATAAACGTGACCGAAGTGCAACCCTTTCTCCAATTGGCGCAGATTGGGTTTGTGGACTGCCCTGCTGGTTTAATGGTGTGAATTGCCTCCTGCATACCTTCAGACATTTGTCGAGTTCATGGCACGTCGTCTTGCGACACTTCTGCCGGCTCGGGGGGAGGGGGGACCCCTATGTAATATTAGGCAGGTATGCCAGTTTTTTTTTTTTTGGCTCTTCAGTGTAGATATAGTAAATAAACATAAGATATTTGTATGGCCACCATTTCAAAATATGATCATAATCAAGTAAAATATTCTACGTTTACCTGGTCTATCGTAGTATTACCTACATTGCAAATTGGGTGAGAATTTGATTAATAGTTTTATAGATAAAATACCAAAATCTCTATTTTTCATTCGGAGCTATCTTTCAAAGCGGCGGACCAACAACAATATCTATCTAAAATTGAATGCATACAGGGAACTCTGCCAGCATAAAAAAAATTTGGTTTAAATAGGTTTAGTTGTTCCCGAAATAAAACATATCGCCCTAAATATTAAAAGGCCGACATTTTGAAAGTAATTTCCCGGCGTGGTCGAAAACTAGAAAAGTCAGGTGTCCTTACTAAGAACTAAATGTATACCGATTTTGGTGAAATTCGAAAGATGCATTATAAAATTGAAAGGGAATGCACCACACGCACAGACACAGACACAAACACACGCGCATACACCTAGTCACACACACATACACTCACACATACACACAAACGCAAATACAGGAAAGTTATCTCATAAGTCTTTCTTTCATTTCAAAAGTAGGCTGAAATGTAATATAAAAATATTAATTGTGGCATATTTTNGTTATCTCATAAGTCTTTCTTTCATTTCAAAAGTAGGCTGAAATGTAATATAAAAATATTAATTGTGGCATATTTTTTGAAAATATCATTATTCCTTCAATTCTCAACTGTGCTCTAATTAACGTTATATGATGATGTTTCCGTTTCTGGCGAGGAAATTTCTTTTCTGCCATTTAAATGTTGTACAAAGCATTATTTATTACACATTTGTTTACAATTATGCCTATTTTTTCTCAGTGTTTTAATAGAGGTTTTACCGGTACACAAGACTTATTAATTAAAAGTAGTTAAAAATAATGTTTTTTTCTTGTTCGCAGATATTCACGAAGAATGGCACAGTATGTCTGCCGGTACTGAACGCACAGCAATAGTCATGGGGCTGCAACCTGCCAGCGATTATAGATTTCGCGTAGTCGCTGAAAATGAACTGGGTTCAGGAGAACCGAGTGATACCATTCTTGTTCGCACAAGCCAAGAGCCGCCTACGGGATATCCACAAAGTGTAACTGTAACTCCTGTGACATCATACGAACTCAAAGTGACATGGTCACCCCCATTGCAGCAGTTATGGAATGGGGAAATTCTGGGATACTATATTGGACAAAGGGAATATGGGTATGTAGTACACATTTAATGAAGTTGTGATTTCACTGTACACTTTCCCATAGATTCGTATGTCTCTCTCTGTATCACTGCATATTAGACATATATATTTCTGAAAACATATAACGTAAAGTAAAATGTATGATTTCTTGTATTGGCAACGTGTCATTATTTACTTAATGACCGAACAATAGTCATTCGTATAAATAAAGGTTCTGGGACAACGTTATTTAAATAGGACATATAGGATTGGTGGATCGCTTGTCACGATGTGTTAGATTGCACTCTGTTTTTATTTCTGTTTTAGGGCTAAACAGAGGAAATTTGTCACCCTTGGACTTCCATGTATAGGGGTGTCAATAATATATTAGCGCAATTAAAACANGTTATCTCATAAGTCTTTCTTTCATTTCAAAAGTAGGCTGAAATGTAATATAAAAATATTAATTGTGGCATATTTGTTGAAAATATCATTATTCCTTCAATTCTGAACTGTGCTCTAATTAACGTTATATGATGATGTTTCCGTTTCTGGCGAGGAAATTTCTTATCTGCCATTTAAATGTTGTACAAAGCATTATTTATTACACATTTGTTTACAATTATGCCTATTTTTTCTCAGTGTTTTAATAGAGGTTTTACCGGTACACAAGACTTATTAATTAAAAGTAGTTAAAAATAATGTTTTTTTCTTGTTCGCAGATATTCACGAAGAATGGCACAGTATGTCTGCCGGTACTGAACGCACAGCAATAGTCATGGGGCTGCAACCTGCCAGCGATTATAGATTTCGCGTAGTCGCTGAAAATGAACTGGGTTCAGGAGAACCGAGTGATACCATTCTTGTTCGCACAAGCCAAGAGCCGCCTACGGGATATCCACAAAGTGTAACTGTAACTCCTGTGACATCATACGAACTCAAAGTGACATGGTCACCCCCATTGCAGCAGTTATGGAATGGGGAAATTCTGGGATACTATATTGGACAAAGGGAATATGGGTATGTAGTACACATTTAATGAAGTTGTGATTTCACTGTACACTTTCCCATAGATTCGTATGTCTCTCTCTGTATCACTGCATATTAGACATATGTATTTCTGAAAACATATAACGTAAAGTAAAATGTATGATTTCTTGTATTGGCAATGTGTCATTATTTACTTAATGACCGAACAATAGTCATTCGTATAAATAAAGGTTCTGGGACAATGTTATTTAAATAGGACATAGAGGATTGGTGGATCGCTTGTCACGATGTGTTAGATTGCACTCTGTTTTTATTTCTGTTTTAGAGCTAAACAGAGGAAATTTGTCACCCTTGGACTTCCATGTATAGGGGTGTCAATAATATATTAGCGCAATTAAAACAAAAATATTTCTTATTTTTGGCCGCAATCAAATAAAAATATTTTATTTATTAAACCAAACAGTAATCCACCAAAATATGAACTTGTACGTAAGAACTGAAAGGGAAATACTTTGTAGAAATGCGAAAGAACCACATGCTGTTAGTGATTTCAGTTAATGTATACTTCATAAGTCAACTTAACATTATTGCAGTATTGGGATATGATAGCACTGTGGTAATAATGGGAAAAGTTGAGTTTATTGACATCCATGAAAATCACGCTCAAAGACCAAATTTAAAAATTTCCTTTTATACACTGGTACAAATCCACGAAAAGATGTAACGATATATATATATATATATATATATATATTAATCACTCTTTATAAAACGGAAATATAAAAAAAGTCTGTAGAAAACTTAAGGGAATTCATAGAATATGTGGGAATTTAATGGAAATCTTGTTATTTAACAAAACATAGTTTCATTAGTTTTACGAAAATTTGTGGATAATTTTTTACCATTATATTTCTTAATATCAGAGATTTTTGTTTCTTAATTAATATCAAATTCATATGCCTCAGTAATTATTTGCTATTTAAATTCAGATTAAAATATTTTTTTTTTTAGGACAGGTTAATGTTGTACAATAAATGTGTAAAATAGAATTTGTTCAGTAAATATTTTGCACTAGTTTATGAAACTGAAAAAATATTGTTTCCTAATCATCTTCGCAAATGCTTCTATCAAGTATTTGCCTCCTTAGTTCACATATACCATTTAGATATTGCGATAATACAAATTAGTGGGTTGTGTTAGTCCGAAGACAACTGGTGCCTGGTGAGAGACCCAGGGACGCACTCTGCCGGGTAACTGACCCAAGTACAGGCTTTCTCCTGCTCTGCCATTCGAGGCAAATGGATATATTGGCTCAAAATTCTCCATCATACCTCAAAATAGTCTATTTCCCTCAAATTTTTTATTTAAACTTTTACTTTTTTCCTTTAATATTTATTATTTTCCTCTCAAATATTCGAATAAAGATCTCAGAAGACAGCCAGAAGCACAATTATGCAAATCGAAGCCAGAATCATTCAATTCGGGCGCTCCTATGTTTTGGCAGAAAATTGGTGGCCATATTTGTTCTGTGTGTAAAGGATACGCCAAATGGGATATCGTTATTTATTATCTTATTTTTTATTATTTTGCATTCGGTAGTATACATAAGCGTAAAAAACTTATCGATTGGAGTGGCGCAGTAGTATCTCCCTGGACTTGAATTCGGGAGGACCCGGGTTTCTATCCCCGTTCCAGCCATCCTGATTTAGGTTTTCCATGGTTTCCCGAAATCACTCCAGACGAATGCTGGGATGGGTCCTAGGCCATGCCCGTTTCCTTCCATTTCCTTTCACAATCTCTCTTCCCTGAGCAACTGGATTCGTTTCTAATGAACTCGCTGTGGACGAGACGTTAAGCCAAACTACTTACCATATATAACACTCTATCGGCGAGCAGATTGCTATATTAACTTTATAAGCATAGGGTATGCTTTATCAAAAATCTGTTATCTTCATCCAATTTCAGGAATTATTTTATGTCATGAAATAAATTATACGTTACAGCATAAATATGTATATAAACACTTAATATCTTATACTAGGCTTCCAAAAATTAGATCGGTATTACATATATTCAAGAAATTTTAAATCTTATAATTTTATAAATTTGTTTTTGATTACCTATAAAATCTAACTTACAATAAAACCTTACAACTATTTTATTTCCATTGTGTATTAGCTTGTCTACAAATTTAATATTGTAAGTATTATTATTTTTAAAATGTTGGATTTGTCTGATTTCAGAAATAGTATTTTTTACCCCTGTAAACGATTGTACACTACAGTACACCTTAACCAAATGAAATATCCTGTTTTATTGCTTTAAGTNTTTTTTACCCCTGTAAACGATTGTACACTACAGTACACCTTAACCAAATGAAATATCCTGTTTTATTGCTTTAAGTTCAAAAGTTACTAAATATATATATTAATTAAAAACTTAAAATCAGTTCAAGAAAACACATTTAATTTGGTTACTGTACTTCTAATATATACATAATCGGTATTTATTTGAAAAAAACGTATAATATATATATATATATATATATATATATATTTTTTTTTCAATTACTGCAAATTTGAAAACTATTACCCATCTGCAATATGCTCCTTACCAATTCGTACCTGTGGAGTGTAAAGCAGAACATAAAACGCAGAAATTATTCAGAAAATCTGTCTTCTGCTTTAAATGCATTGCAGTTAAGCATAGGATCGGTTCGACCATAGAATACCTAAAAATACAGAGGTAAAGCGGTCACTTGTCTGTGAACTCCAGTTGTATACACCAGCAATATGGAATCACTATCCAGCAAAATGTTGGAACGACATTTACCGGTCAGTGCCTGGTAATCTATTTGCAATCCAGTAGCTTAGTCAATCAGACACATCTGTTTCATGAGCCTTACGCATAATGAGCGACCTCATTATCTTACATCGAAGTAACCACCAAGACATTTCGCTTGTGTGTAATTACCTGCTTCATGGATCGAACTTCCGCTGCTTTGCCTTCATCCGCCAAGCCACACGCTTCAATATCAACCACCCCAGCAGCTTTATTCCAAGTACGCCGTGTCAGTTCCACCTTCGCCCACCCCCTTTCTTATCAGTTACTCTCTTGTATCTCCAACTGAATGTTAGAACCACCAAATTACATCGCAAGTAACACTCTTGACAACATCAATGTATGTATTACATGTAATGCTCCAAGTATTTATATATTAACAGTTCGCCACTATTTTCAAACCATCTGGGATAGGCCCAACACCGAGAATGTATGACATGTTCTGCCTCCGAGTCATTTTATTGGCATAGTTGGCTACCACCTGTTAACCATTTTGGCTATGTCCTTGAAATTCTGTAAATAGGAATTATTTACTTATATGAGACAAAAGGCGCGATGTGCATAATATGATCTACAGTGTTTTATGAGAAAGTTTAAAATAATTTTCAAAATATTTCTTCTATGCCTCTGAAATTCTATATGCAAGCATAGTTTCTGAACCTGAGGATTTATATATGGATTGTTAAGCTTTATGTTATATATAGGCAAAGTTGGACATTATTATCAAATAATTCGTGTAAAGATCATTAAAACATTTTGTAGTTATTAATTACGACCCTGTGGATGTAGGGTTGACACCATATATCTTGTGATATTTTATAGTCTCAATTGTCTCTAATTTTCGAATCAGTATAGTTAGTCCCTTAAATTTGGTATGTAGACATAATGTATGACCCCAAGAATGTCCAAATGTCACATGTTATTATCACTCCTATAAGCATAGTTGCCCGCCACTGATGATTCATTTGAGTTTTTGCCACCATATTAACATAATATGTAACACTCATGACCCCGAAATTACAATGACACCGTATACCTTAAGAATTTTATAATTACAGTTACCCAGCATTTTTTGTTCATGTCATAAATGATAAAATCAAATTATAGAAAAATTCTCGACCCAGAGAATGGCATTATGCACGAAACCTCGAAACCTCTTTACAGCATAGCTGGCTGCCATCCTGCAACTATTTGAGTTAGATACACTAAATTCAGATTGTCTGAGTCCTACGACAAACTCGAGCGCACTGGGCCGTGAATTGCTGTTAAGTGTATACTGCCATGCTTAATTTTAGCGTGAAAGAAGGATATGCGCGGATGCGTTAGGTATGTATGTAATATGCTAGTTTATGTCTTTTAAATTCGTTATGGACACAGCATGGCGTGTCAAAACTTGGAAAGTTCCCGGTAGTAACCAGCAAGTTCAAAAAGAGCCGATCTAGCTTTTTTTTTGTAGGAATTAACATAAAAGTAGAAAGTCAGCGCTCCAGTTATAACCTTTTAATAGGTATCGGCCACCTGGAGGGGAGGTTTGGTGAGGCCAGCGCCGGTTCCACCGGGAACATTGTTGGTAGTGCTTGCGACCTCAAGCAGGATGGGCTGACTCCACACAGGACTGAATCTATACAGGGTTGAATCCACACTGATTCCATGCAGAGTTAACTCCACATTTAATACACACAGGACTGCACACATTGTTTAGTCCTACCTGACACCACATGGGATGACTCCACACGAGAATGACTCCACACGAGAATGACTCCACATAGGGTTGATTCCACACAAGGTTGACTACATTCTCATTAGTAATGTTGTTAAGATGCAGCACTATTAACAATTGTATGCATCATGTTTTATACGAATCGAACACACCAGCCGACCAAACGAGCCAACCATACGAAAATACCATCCAGCCAGCAATTCGAACCGACCATTCCAGATAACCACACAAACCAAACTTAAGAACCAACGACATAAGTCATCTACACCAAGCACCCAAGCACCCATTCCACCCAACAAAACCAAAAGCCCATCAAGACTAAATAACCAAACTAATGGGCAATGACAAACATACGAATCTTCCATATAAGCAAACCATACCAGTAAAATATAACAGCCAAACATATGAACCAACCATACCAATGAAACATATCAACCATACCAGCCACCTGTACAAGCCATATGTACGAACCAGCCATACAAATTGTGATTACGAAACATCCATACAGGCCAACCATATAAGGCAAACATATCAGTCGATCACATTTAATAGCCATACCATCCAACTACATGAACTGACCATTCTAGACAACCATACAAACCAACCATACCAGGCAACCAAACAAACTAACTATACAAGTCTACCCTGCAAGACAAAAATACTACCTATTTACGAACCAAACATGCCAGGCAAATTTACCAGCAAACCATAAAAACCAACCATATCAAACTGATGAAACATTCCAGCCAACCAATCTGATAACCATCAAAATTAGCCAATGCAATGCAGACTGGTCATTACAAGCTGACAATACCAGCCAACAAGACCAATCAGCAAGGCCAACCAATCATTACAACCACCAGTCGATGACGACCAGTCCCGGAAAAATTTGCTTAATACGAATCTCATTGTTAACCTGTTTGCTCCAATACTTCGATAAATTTCGCAAAAGCATCGCAATTATTCGTAAAATCTTTGCCAACCTTTTCAAAACTTCGCAAATTATGTCACCCAGCGAAATCAAGCAGTGAATTGAGAAGTGGACCATGCCACAAACCAAGATGCGAGCTACGAAAAGTGTCTTAAAGCATGTCGCGAACCCCCTCATGAATGAATGAACGAGTTATGTGTGACCTGGGTCTGTTGGCCAATGGGTCATGAGGTCATATGGTTTGTCTTGCCCTATTGTATGCCCACTCAGTCTTGCGAGGCTGCTGGACTGGTTGGGAGGAATGAGTGTTTGGTATGGATTGCTCGTATTATTCGTTAATGATTATGGTTGCCTTCTATGGTCGGTTCGTATGGTCGGCTGGAATGATCAGTTCATAATAAAAGCGAAGGATTTTTTAAAATAATTTTTGTATGTTAACTAAAGTATAATTCAAAGTGGACTCAACCCTTTAGAGTCAGCCCCATGTGAAGTCAGTGTACAGACAAAATTGTGTGAAGTCAGCATGTAGTCACTCCTATGTGGAGTAAGCTTCACGCATTCTGCATCCCTATATTTTATTCGTCAGAACACATGCTCTGGCGTAGCTCGCCAGCGGACGACCGCAATAAGGATTAAGGGTTTTGTGGACGTGCTGGAAGAGGGACGCCAGGAGCCTCGCAGCTGCAAAGGCACGCTACCAAAGGTTTCT
>NQII01001262.1:169929-300207 GCA_002778355.1 Clitarchus hookeri
TATTAAGATTTATTTACATATTTGCTGTAAGGAAAAAGTTAAATTTTACATAATAAACTTTGGGAAGTAGCACACAGGTTAAAGATTTCACTGTGATAAATGGGTACCATTTATTCTGTTTTATCGCATATAAGTCGTACATTTTATTTAAAAAATTTTATTGAAAACTCGGGGTGCGACTTATAAGTGAGAAAAATTCCTCCAGCCCCGCACTAACGTTTCATTTACTACGAATTCACGGCCCGCGGCTCGATTTCCAAACTCTTCAGCGAACAAAATCACTTTCATTTTTAAACCTGCGGTGTATGTACATCGCTTTTCCGTCAAGAAACTGTCTCACTTCACTGCCACAACATCAAAACACTACGTGCGACGCAAAGACGATATAAGAGAAATACGTGTAAGCCAACGCTAATGTGCTGCTATCTCTTACGCTCCACAAAAAGCTTTCGAAAATAATCGATTATCAGTTATTGACCAAAAATCGATTCCTTTTCATTCTTTTAAAATATTTTTTTCTGTTAAGGATTGCGAAGGGAATTACGTAACGGAAATATTCAAATGCCTTTCTATATTTTGCACGTTTATTTAAAACTTACAAAGATAAACTGCGGAAATAACAACGCTAATTCTAAAATTACGTCTTAACCTAGAATTATCTTATAAGTAGAAAGAATGTGATACATTAGTTTTATAACCACAATTCAGCGTCTCCAATATCCAATATGGCGTGGTTATACTTCTGATAAAAATGTGCCCAAACGGACAAGATGGAGTGTATGAGTCCGCTGGACAGACACTGAAATTTATTTAATTTCAATTAATAACAGTGAAATCTTTACCCATGAGTGCTACGTAAAAATGTTAATAATTACGGCATTAAATTTATACATATTAATATTTAACCTACGAACTATTTCTTTTCAGCTATAAACAACATGTCCCTTCAAAATACGTTGTTAATTTGTACGGACTTTTAACAAATTATTATAATTTATTAAAAAAATATACTTAAAACTTAAAACAACCAATTTATATAGTGCTTCAGTGCTAAAAGCAAGACAATACCTTTTTCTATATACAATTTTTTTATAACCAATTGAACATATAACTCCTAGGGTGATTTTTCAAAGGTTCTTTTCAAAAGTATCGAAGATACCGTAAATGGATTATACTTTGAAAATGGCGGTCATTTAAATTTCTTTAGATTTATTTGTTATATATGATATAACATTTCAACAATTTCGAACAAATTTTTATACTGAAAGTATCTATTGAAGTGTCATATAAATTAACACATATTCACTTTTGCCTGTCATTTTATACGTAACACAATGCGAATAAATAAAGTTNGAAGTGTCATATAAATTAACACATATTCACTTTTGCCTGTCATTTTATACGTAACACAATGCGAATAAATAAAGTTATTAAATCATATTTCCGTAAACAAATTACCGATTCCTACCAAATTTGGCACTCAAGTAGTAGTAATGTAGATGATATTAAGTAATATTTTTTAAGTGTGCCAGACACCTATTATCAAAATGGTGGCCATACAAATATTTAAGCTTAGAATGCCATATTGTCAAAATTTTGTAATAATTATCATCATGACTTTGTATTTTGCCTGTAGATATTATATCTATCAACTTGGAGCATATTTTCTCCGCCATATTGTAAGATAGCACAATGTGAATAAATAAAGTTGTGATGTCATATTTCGGTAAACAATTGACTGACTCCTATCAAATTTGGCAAACAAGTAGTACTGCGGCAGATGATGGAAAATTACATGTTTAAAGCATGCTAGACATTATTTTCAAAACAGCAGCCATACAGACATTTAAATTTAGATTGCCCTATCGTCAAAATTATGTAATAAATTACAACATAACTTTGTATTTTGGTGGCAGGTATCACATGTATCAACTGTATCTACAGGGATCATATTTTCTCCGCCATTTTGTAAGATAGCATTATGCGAATAAATAATGTTTTTATGCCGTACCTCGGGAAACAATTAACCAATTCCTAACAAATTTGGTAAACCANAGCATTATGAGAATAAATAATGTTTTTATGCCGTACCTCGGGAAACAATTAACCAATTCCTAACAAATTTGGTAAAAAATTAGTATTGCAGCAGATGATGTAAAATTTCAATTTTTAAGCAGGTCAGTCACTTATTTTGAAATGGCGGCCATATAGACATTTTTGCTTAGCGCAGAACATTTATTTCCTACAGTTTGTAAAATAGCAAAATGCGAATAAATAAAAATTTTATGTCATATTTCAAGGGGAAAAATGGCTGATTCCCACAAAATTTGGCAAACAAATTGTACTAACAGGTGGTGTAAACTGGTATGTTTAAAGTAAGTCAAACAAATATTTACAAAATTTTGGCAATGTTTTGTGTCCTATATAAAACAAGTTATGTAATCTATTATAACTTAACTTTGTATATTAGCAGTATACAATAGTCGAATATGCTACTAAATTTTTTTTGTCCTACATTTATGAATATCGCCATATGAAAATTATAGAGGCAATATTTGCATCAATCAGAACTGCAATCAGCACCACAATCCGCACACCAATTCACACACCAATCTACAACAATCCACTCTAAGCCCGAACACCAATTCACACAAATCCACACACCAAATCACAGACTAACCCTCAACAATATAAGCAGCAATTCAAACCAATCCATACCAATCATTCGCAATATATTCCACAATCCTTCCACATGATACACAATCTGCTCCACATCCCAATTCCTTGAATCCATTATAATCCTGGGTTCAATACCAATCCTTCCATCAATCCCAATCCTTGGATCAGTCCCAATCCTTGGATCACTCACAAACCTTCGATCAATATCAATCCTTCGATCAATCCCAATTCTTCGACCAATAACAATCCTCCTATCAATCTGAATCCTTCGATCAATTCCAATCCTTCGATCAATCCTAATCTCTCTCTGGAGTAGATTGTGGAGCATGTGGAGCGATTGGGCAGCGATTGTGGAGCAGATTGTGGAGCAGATTGCGAACGATTTGTGTGGACTGGTGTGTGGATTCCCGTGCTGATTGATAGAAAGATTGCGAGATTGCTTTAAATATCTATAAACAAGAAGTCTTAAATATTTTTTCCCTTATTCAAATTTTTTTTTCTTTTTTATAAAATTTTTTAGAAATTATTTTTGGGTGCGAGGTTGCACGAGGTTCAGGACGCAGATGTGAGTTCAGGGTAATGGTCATCAAGAGCTAACATGTTGGTCAGAGTCATCAGTGCCACAAAGGTGTTGAAAATGTAAACAAATGATAAACGATAAAACCAAACTGGTGGGTGGAGTGCATTCGTCAGAATGACGAAAGGCAAGTGGGTAAGGGAGGGGAATGTTAATACAATGTGATTGATTGGAGGGATGTTAGTCGTCTGCTGGACTATGTGCTGTGGGGAACATCCAGATATGTAATTAAAAAAAAATTTTTTTTACAAAAACATTTTAATAATTATTAATAATTTTTTTTATAAATTCTTCGGGAAAGGTTTGCAAATTTGAGGGATTTTTGGCTTCAAGGTCAAATGTTACTGGGGTCAAGGTCAATAGTCAAGGATATCTGAATTAAAAATGGTAGTAATATTAGTAATGTAATATGCTCGGTGACTTTTAATAATTTATTCAATGTTTACAATTTTTCACGAATTTTGTTTTGAAGGTCATCCGAGGTCATGGTTATAGGGTAAAGGTCATGGGTCAAGTTCAAGGTCACCTGGGTCGATAATGGTTGTTGAGTACATCATAACATGGTGGCTGGTCGGTTCCAAACCCTCATCCATACTAAGCTCGAACATTCTAAATTTTAATTTTGTATTTAAAAACAAATTCAAATGATTGTATTATAAATATTTGCGGATTGTATATAATTTTTTGGAATTTTTCAAAATTTTTGTGTACAAGGTCAAAAGGTCACTCGGATCAAGGTCACAGTTCATGGTCACCTGTATCCAATATGTCGGACAAGATGGTTGACAGAACTAATAGGGCTGTTGGTTAGGTAATTACTCCTGACCTGGACTCTCTGTATAGATTTAGCATACCCTATGCCTATAAAACGAATATGGCAGCCCCTGCTCTGCCCTCGCAAACGATCACTGGAATTCTGTCCGATAGATTGAAAATTGCCATTTGGGAGATCTTTTTTGCATCTGGGGGGATCAGTGCTTTTTTGGGGAAAAAATGGGAATTTTTAGGGAAATTTAGACTATTTTGAGGAGAAAAGGGACATTTTTAGCGGGAAATGGCCGCCGGACGACCAGAATGACAAAGTATGAACATCTCCGATGCTCCGAGCTTCCAGCCCCTTGTTCCAAATTCGGCATATTCATTCTACTAGTGTGGTAATATGACATGTAGGATATTTTATTAGAGTAATTTCTTATTAGACACCTATGATAAAAAATTTCTTTTTATAACTCTATCCTATTTTCTTCTTCACTGACTGGATTAAACTTTTGTTGGGAGGTTGACAGGCTCACGAGGAAGCGCGTTATGTATCCGCCAAGATCTCGAGATTAAAAACCGTACGAGTTCTATATGTGTGGAATTCGGAAAAATTCTGCGTATGCCACAAAGCCACTGACACTGGATACCATGCGAGATAGGTTTATGACCACCTGTGAACCCACGTCCATGACTACCATAGATATTGTTTATCGTTATGTTCTAAAGCAATGCAGACGATGTCGTATGGTTGATGGCGGACTTTTTAAACATTTGTAACTGTTATTAGCATTCGCACACCCAATGTATTCCTTATAGCATCAATTACAAGATGTATCATCATACTAACCGATCTACTCTGTGACACATCGCAGTATCGGTGTCGTGCTCCGCTGTAGGGCCAAAAATCTGTAGAAATAGTAGTCAGAATCAGAAGAAAATTGGTAAGAATATTAATAATATTGTCAACTTGAGAGTGAAGTGAAAATGTGAAAAATAATTATGTTATGTTAGATAGAGAAACTATAATATTAATAGCGAAGAAACCTATGTTGGTAAAAATACATATACTCTGAGTGTGCACTGTTGCAGAGTAGAATGAATGAATACGAATACCGCTGACCAAAATCAAAGTAGTAAATCTAGTTCATTTTCAATCAGTGCGCGGCACGTGCCTCGTGGAAATAATGAATACTGTATACCGCGCTTTCTAGGTTTTTATCAATAATTGAAATTTTTCTACTGGTATATAGTGTGTGTGTGTGTTTTGTGTAGCAAAATTTTACAACTATTAAACATGAGTGATACTGAATGGTAGACTTCCTTCACGGAAGATATAACACAGGAATGGCACGAGACACCTACATTAAGAAAGATAGCAATAAGCAAATGCAATCGAAAAAGAAAAATCTGTAAAAGCAATGAAGACGATGATGAACCCAGAAACTAAAGGAAATGTAACAAGAAAGCCCAACAAAGACATACTGAANTAAAAGCAATGAAGACGATGATGAACCCAGAAACTAAAGGAAATGTAACAAGAAAGCCCAACAAAGACATACTGAATTGGATGAAAGCGGTATATCCTCTCATATAAAAACAGGATTTGAATAACATACTACAAATAAAAAATTATATGTACCTGAATAGTGACAATCAAAATGATGACGTGGAGGATGAGGGAGGACAAGATATGGACGAAAGAGACTTGATAAATATAATTGCTGAGGAAGATGCTCTCTTCGTATCAAGAATGAACTACTGTGCACTGGTCAAAAATAAAGTTAATAAGGAAAATGCTAATTATATGCTACTCAGATTCTATAATACNTGAACTACTGTGCACTGGTCAAAAATAAAGTTAATAAGGAAAATGCTAATTATATGCTACTCAGATTCTATAATACGAAAACTTAACTCATTAAAGTATTGCAAGAAAATGCTAACTTACAAGGCTTTGTGAAAGGAATTAAGGCTGCAATCAAAAAAGGACAAACTGCAGGAGGAAGAACGAACAAAATATNTTACAAGGCTTTGTGAAAGGAATTAAGGCTGCAATCAAAAAAGGACAAACTGCAGGAGGAAGAACGAACAAAATATACCTTTCTGTTGGCTCTCAAAGGTAAGCAGAAACAACCAGAGGTTGGACCAACAAAAAATATAACATTGGCGTATCCAACAAAGGAAGACCGGACCAGTGAAACAACCAAGAACCAAATAAAGAAGATCAACTTAGTGGAAGAAGGTTGAAAAGTGAAGAATTTCCGTAGAATTCGAGGAGGAGGGGTGGGGTACTCATAAAAGCAGGAGATGACGTAGAAATTGAGAAGATAAAAGAAAAAAAAAATTAAGAGCCTAGGACGAAAGTTCTAATAACTAAGGAAACGAGGACCTAAAATAATAATTTTTTATATTTCAAGAAAGGAAGACGATGAACAACAACTCGAGAAGATATGGAGGCAATATTTACAGGAGAAAATTGTTACAAAATACGAATTTATAAAGTGATGACGGTAATACTAAAGACGGGAAAAGCAAGGAAAATGTGAATATATTTATAGAAGCCCAGCAAGCTTCGGCAAAATTCTGATAAAGTAGAAACAGTGTATGTGTGATTTGCGGCATGTAAAGTACCCGACCTCCTAGTGCCAACGCGTTGTTATAAATGCCAACAATGTTGGCAAGGACGATGAAAACATCTGAACACATCCCAAGAATAGGACAGATTAATTTGCAATGTTCTGCAGTTGCTACTGCAGAGATAGTAACAATAGCCAATAACAGAAACACAGATGTGATACTCATGCAAGAACCATAATGTTGCGAGGAAAAATAATTGGGATTCCAGGACGAGTTATATCAACGGGCAAAAAACCAATGGCAACCATATGGATTCGAACACCTGACAATGAAATAAAGAGTAGGAACACATTAATTAATGAAAATTATTTCTGTGTTCGGCTGCGAACAATTTTCAATGGGATATACATAATAAGCTCCTTCTTCCAATTTGTCTGACGAGATCTGAATACACTAAGAGAAGTGGGATGAAGTAGTGCAAGCGCTAGGTAGGGAGAAGCTGTTCAATGGAGCTGATGTTAATACAAAAACGCGAGAATGTTATGCGGAAGAAATTGACGACCGCGGCATGGNACGAGATCTGAATACACTAAGAGAAGTGGGATGAAGTAGTGCAAGCGCTAGGTAGGGAGAAGCTGTTCAATGGAGTTGATGTTAATACAAAATCGCGAGAATGTTATGCGGAAGAAATTGACGACCGCGGCATGGTATTTGATTGCTTCCTTCTAGCGAACGATCTTCATGTCATGAATCAACCGGGTAACCTTCTCACGTACGTTTCACCATCATATGTCACAGAATCGATGCTGGACATTATTGTTGTAACCAGGATGGCGGCCAGACTTGTTTATTNACGAGATCTGAATACACTAAGAGAAGTGGGATGAAGTAGTGCAAGCGCTAGGTAGGGAGAAGCTGTTCAATGGAGCTGATGTTAATACAAAAACGCGAGAATGTTATGCGGAAGAAATTGACGACCGCGGCATGGTATTTGATTGCTTCCTTCTAGCGAACGATCTTCATGTCATGAATCAACCGGGTAACCTTCTCACGTAAGTTTCACCATCATATGTCACAGAATCGATGCTGGACATTATTGTTGTAACCAGGATGGCGGCCAGACTTGTTTATTTTTGGACCGTTACAGAAGACTCAACCAGTGATCACCGATTAATTATTTTTAGGTGAAAGAAAATTGTGGAAGATAAAGCGAAGGCACTGTTATTACAAGATACATACAGCATAATGTAAATTAAAGAATATTTGATTAAGCTCTAATGGATAAACTCCAGAAATACAGAGCTGAAACTTTGGAACATCTACACCAGAGAACAGAAGACCTAACAAAATTAATCCAGGAGACATGTAAAAAAGCCCTGCGAACTTCAGTACCAGGATTACACGAAATAACTTGTGGGATGGTGAATTAGAACAACTTACAAAGTAGGTCAGGAAGATAAGAACAAATCTTATAAGACAACGACACGAAGACCGAAGAAGCATAGCAGCGAAATATACTATAACTATAACTATAAACTATAGAAGTGCATGATTAAAATAATAAAATAAATGAAGAGAATAACTCATGGTGAAGGTTTTCGTAACAGAGAAGGGGAAAGAAGACTCGTGTTACTAGCCTCCAAATTGAAAAAAAAAAACAAGTTATGAAGAGCCTTAAGGTTACTGGCAGAACTATTACTGATAGTGAACCGGCCCGGATTCACCCGGGTACAATAGAGTTTTACAGTGACACTCTGATAAATAAATTGGGAAAAGACTATTAATTTATGTGAAAACAGAATTATAAAATTATACTATGTTGGCCTAGGTTTTAAACTGATTAGGGCAACCCAAAAGTAAGGAAATATTTTTTACCCGATATCCAAAAGTAGGGTATTGTTTTTGGAGTGTATTTGTGCAACTATTATGTAGTTACCACNCGGTATTGTTTTTGGAGTGTATTTGTGCAACTATTATGTAGTTACCACATTTCCGCTTTCCAGCGTGGATGTATGAAAATCAAAACGTCAGTTTCATCAAGTTGTAGCTTTAGAAACGAATGTACCTAGATACTACTTTTTGCGCTTGGGTGAAGAATCTTCATCGATCACCAAAGTTAAGCAACGTTCCCAGCGGCACACATTTGGATGGGTGACTGTTTACTGGCATAACAACTGAGCGCTTACGGGCTTCGGAGGGCACATTAAATTTTCGGTCCCGGTTGTTATCGATTGAAAGCNTGGCATAACAACTGAGCGCTTACGGGCTTCGGAGGGCACATTAAATTTTCGGTCCCGGTTGTTATCGATTGAAAGCAGTCGATAAGCCATTTCAGAGGTCCTTGGGCGACCTGATAAACTCTAAAACCAGAGGAAATCAATATTTCTGTCATGTTTCCAGTCGTTGCAGAATTAGGTTTTGTTGTTATTCCAAAGGAACCGTACAATTTTCCGGGGTGAAAAATACCCTATGACTTATTCCAGGACCTACAGTACCTACATATTAAATTTTATCAAAATACATTCTGGCGTAATGGAGCTGAGTTCGGTCACATTCCCAGCCGTTGCAGAATTAGGTTTTGTTGTTATTCCACCGGACCCGTGCAATTTACTGGCATAAGGAGTATAATATGTTCTATTCCAGGAGCCAAGGTACCAACATACCAAATTTCATCAAAATCCGTTTAGCCGTTATGAAGTTGAGTGGTAACAAACATACACACACGCACGCACAGATTTTCGCATTTATAATATTAGTAGGATATGCAAGAAAATTCAGAAGAACTATTTATGGCTCTTCTGCTAGAGGACAGCATCGATAATGAAAATGAAGTGCAACAAGATAAAAGCAATGCCATGAAAATACTGCCAGAATCTGAATAAATATCTAAGTGTAGAATGGGTGAACTCGACTTAGTTAACTAAGATATCAAACTAAGGAAAGCTCCAGGACATGTTTATATAACAACATGAGTTATTAAAATAGTTTACCCTCGAATAAGACAAGATCTTCTGAACACAATCAATGATGGATTGGAACGTGGATGTTTTCCAAGAATATCGATAAAAGTATTCTAATATTATTCTACAAAGGTGGAGAAAAATATCCTACAAGTCCCAAATCGTATCGTCCAGTTATTGGCAAAATCATGGAGACACTGGTAAACAAACAATTAATACATTTCATGTATGCTACAAATGGACTGTAACAGCTACAGTATGACTTCAGGAAAGGTAGTGTTACAGAGCGAGAAGTCCTTGAAGTGACAAAGAAAGTAAAACTATCACCAAAGGTATATATACTTAACAATTTTCCTAAACATAAGACAAGCATTTGACCACACGTGGTAACCNAAAACTATCACCAAAGGTATATATACTTAACAATTTTCCTAAACATAAGACAAGCATTTGACCACACGTGGTAACCCAGAAATATAATGGCAAATAAAAAAGAAAGAATGTCCAAAAAACACCCATGGACTAATAAAGAACTTCTTTGAAAATAAAAAATATATATTTAAAGATAATTAGATTAGACGTTAAGCAAACTTTGGCGAGGGGGTGCCCNAAACTATCACCAAAGGTATATATACTTAACAATTTTCCTAAACATAAGACAAGCATTTGACCACACGTGGTAACCAGAAATATAATGGCAAATAAAAAAGAAAGAATGTCCAAAAAACACCCATGGACTAATAAAGAGCNCCAGAAATATAATGGCAAATAAAAAAGAAAGAATGTCCAAAAAACACCCATGGACTAATAAAGAGCTTCTTTGAAAATAAAAAATATATATTTAAAGATAATTAGATTAGACGTTAAGCAAACTTTGGCGAGGGGGTGCCCACAAGGCTCAGTTTTAGGACCTCGCATATAGAACGTCCATTTATGACAGTTTACTGCAGATGTCCATACCAGCTGAATGTGAGATGTTTGCCAATGCAGATGATGCCCTAGTCATCATATCAGCATTAAGTATAAGGGAACTAGTAGCTAAAACTGAGGAATAAACTAATAAAGTAGAAAAGTAGGGGAATTAATTGAAACTCAACTTTGCAGTAGACCAGAGAAATGCAATGCTTATGAGGGGTAACCTCAAGAGAGCACAATAATAAGATTTCAAGGCAGGCCCATCAAGCTGAAAGACAGTGCCAAGTATCTTGATGTGGTTGTGAATAGTAAATTTCGATTCCACGACCATATCAGATATTCAATAAATAAAGCTGTATTAATCTAAAGCAAGATTAGATCGGTTTATACCCTCTTTTGGGAACTTGGCTTCAAAACCATCATGACACTATATCAAGATTTGTTCTCAGAAATTGCCATGAGTAAAGCAGCAGTGTGGTACAAACAGCATCACAGGTACAGATGAACAAGTTCATTTTAAAGACACAGAGAGCAGTGCTGTTGGCAGCTACGAAGGCATATAGAACAACATCCACAGAAGCTCTTCAAGTGATAGCTGGGGCAATGCCCCTGCACCTTTTGATTAAAGAAAGAGGTGATATAATGGAAGTCACCAAAGCAAGAAAAGCATCACCCCGGTTGAAGAAGGAAAAGAGAGAAGAAACAGTATTTTCGTGGCACGAAAACTGGGAACATTCTGACGTAGACAGAAGCGCATATCCTTCTGTAGAAGAAAGACTGGACTACCCTGAATCGCCAGGATGAGTCACGGCACCTGTTGCTTGCTTACAGTTGTGATTACATGTCCACTGCCCCATGCTACCGGCCCACCTAACTTTATTATATTTGCACATTATTTCTTCGAGTTTTTTTCTTACTTTCCATTGCATATGCTATTTCACTGAATTCCTCTTTGCACGTACTTTCAGTTGTTGTTGAAATAAAAGTGTGTTTCCAGGGGAAAAAATATATGTGGTTTACTTATTTATGTCCATACACGTGTTACGAGTAGTCACTTTGCCGCAAATTACTTGCGCTCGTACGTAATTTCATTTAACAAAAACCGCATTTCGTGATCTACAACCATTCCGGAAATTTTAGGGATCTCCACATGCGGCGGACCATTCTGTATATTGCTAGGCGATCTTTTAATTTCGATTGATGTAGGACAGGTAAAATAAGAATTTAATTGTTCATAATGTCGCTTTTGTGTGCACACCTGTCTGTAGATTAAGAAACTCTAGCCAGATAACCAGTAATTTGTTAGATTTCGCTTTATTCACTTTTTCTGCGAGATGCGAATTAAGACATTTCATAACTTGCATTTCCTGTTTGAACGTTTTGCTCTGAAGTATCATTTTTGAGAATTCGTGTTATGGTTTATTTTTTAACTTTTGTTTTAATTTAATGTTTTAAAATTAGTTTTGCGTTTTTTTTTTGTAGATTTTTTTTTTATTTTCATATTTTTGGTACGTTCCTTGCATTTTTAGGTTTGTAGGTATATTTTTGAAGGTTGGGTGAGGTTTCTTTTTAATGTTTTGTTTTAAGGTTTCAGTTTGAGCATTTTTGTGTTTCCTTTACTGATAACTCATTTTGAGGTTTAATTTTATAAGGTTTTTTTTTACATTTTGGTTTGACGTTTCTGTTTTGAGGTTTAATTTTGAGATTACTCTACATGGTTTCGTTTTCAGGATTCCTTTTCAGGGTTTTTTTGGTCCTGACGTTATTGTAAGGTTTTTTAAAATAATTATTTGTTATGATTGCATGTTTCTTTAAGATTTTTAAGGTTCATTTTTTGAGGTTACTTTTTGATGTTTCATTTTGTAGTTTTGTTTTGACGTTTTAGGTTGTTTTTTATTCAGGTTTCATTTTTGATGTTTCATATTGAGGACTCTTTTTGAGGTTTCGTTTTGTTTTTAATATTTATATGTTTCGTTCTCAAGATTTTGTTTTTGGATTTGATTTTTGATTCTTGAGATATCATTTTGACGTTTCCTTGTGTAGTTTCATTCTGAGAATTCGTTTAATAGTTTTTTTTGCGGCGACTGAAAGTTGTCCCCTCGGAAGATGCAGCCTTTCAGGATTTCAGGCCAATTGTGTTGTAAATATATTATTTTTCTTACATCTTAAAACCCAAAAGATTGATACCCCCCTATTGCTATGGCGTATAGTAGGTATTGAATCTGCTCTCGGCATGAGGCACCAGCTCTTGATGCTAGCCCTCAGTGTTAGGGCGTAGGAATACGTCGACACTATTGTCTCTAGGTCCAATTTACCAAATAACTCCACCTTGTTTTCAAGTTACCATAAGTCAGTTTTTATTAATGCTTAACAGGGTCACTTCTACATGTACACACGAGACAACCCTCCCCTTCCCTTTTCTGTACGTAGGCTACGTATTGCTAGACGCGGCGCTTTGCGCCGTGGGGGAGCAAGGTTCGTCGCACTTCCGGTATGTTTCTACTTAGCTTGTCTCGAGGCGATGGTTCATCTCCCAGCTGGCGACCTGGGACTGCTCCGGCACTTGGTGGGCGTCTTGACGCCTGGTCTCGAAACTCCTCCTCTCGGGTCCACTCAGCACTCTTCGTTTGACGACGGCCGGCTGCCGTTGGCGTCTTCTCCCGGATCCGCTCCGCGCTCCTCGATTCCCGTCGGCTGACTGCCGTTTTTCTCTGACTCTTCCCGCCGCACGTCCCGCTTGACGGCCTCCGACTGAGGTTGACGTCGTGATGCATTCTCGCGAACTCGTTCCTCCTGACTTCGATCCGCCCTTCTCGCTCGACGACCTCTGACTGCCTGATCGATCCTCGACTCGTTTCGTCCGGCTCCGACCCGGACGCCTCGCTTCAGGTCCTCCGACTGACTGACCCGTTTCCTGCCTCTTCCTCGCGGTTTTGTAGGCTCGATCGCCATATTCAACTTGCACCATCTCTGAACATGGCCGGGGTGCTTGCCGCGTCCCCTTGAGATGTAAAACACGTGGCCGCTGCTCCTGTGGTCTGCAGTCGGCCTGGCATCGCCCCTTGATTCTGGCCTGGAAGTTTATTGTTCCGTTCTGCACGTGCTGGAACATTTGGGTGGCCTCTTGGTTCGGCGCATGTGTGGTTCTCCTGCCTCCGGATATCGTGCCGCTATTCTTCCAGCACGCGCGCAGAAGCTCTCTTGGTTTATTGCGGTAGCCAGCCTGGGACGGATGCAGCCGATGGTAGGATCTCGGCATCCCGTGGGCAGCTGCAAAATGCAGCTGTGCCTGCGCACGTGCATCTTCCGCTGTCTCCGGATATCGTTTGCACATGCAGGAACATTTGCACATGCAGGAACCTTTGGTAGCACGCCTTGTAGCTGCGAGGTGCGGTTGCGCCTTGCTGGCGTCATTCCTCCGGCACGTCCGCAAAACCCTTAGTATTTATTGCGGTCGTCCGCCTGTGAGTTTCACCAGAGCGCGTTTTCTGACGAATAAAAATATAGGGACGCAGAATGCGTCAAATTGTCATCTTGGAATGGCAGCCATTCAGGATTTTTTTTATACTATGCTTGAATCGAAGTGAAACTGGAACCTTCGAGTTTATGAAAATGTATTACTTTTCGTGTAACTAAAAATCTGAAAGATGTCCCCTTGGAAAGGCAGCCTTTCAGGATTTTACNCTGACGAATAAAAATATAGGGACGCAGAATGCGTCAAATTGTCATCTTGGAATAGCAGCCATTCAGGATTTTTTTTATACTATGCTTGAGTCGAAGTGAAACTGGAACCTTCGAGTTTATGAAAATGTATTACTTTTCGTGTAACTAAAAATCTGAAAGATGTCCCNTCGAAGTGAAACTGGAACCTTCGAGTTTATGAAAATGTATTACTTTTCGTGTAACTAAAAATCTGAAAGATGTCCCCTTGGAAAGGCAGCCTTTCAGGATTTTACTAGATAATGCTGGAGTATAAGTGAACCTGGAAACGCATCCTTTGCAGATTCTGGAAATGTATTCCTTTTGCGCAACTAAAAACCTGAAAGATGTCCGTTTTTAAAGGCAGTTTGTAATGATTTTTATAATGCAGTGCCAGATTTGAAGTAAAATTTGAAATGTATCCTTTCCAAATCCAAAAAAGTTATTTGTTTCCATACACTAAAAATTCCGAAAGTCGTCCCACTGGAAAGGCAACCTTTCCAGTCTTAGAAATGGTTGTGCTCGCACACAAAATGCTGAAAGATACCCCTCACTGGATTTATATCCTAAAATGGCTGACCTATTGATACCAGGCACTAATATTGTTGGACAATGTCATGCTAGATGACACTGTGCTATGTAGTTGCATTACTGTCGTTGGTATTGGTTGCGCTCGAACACAAAATCTTAAAAAATATCACCCATTGTATTCAAGGGCCAAAATGGCTGATCTATGAATACCAGTCTCAAATATAGTTGATCACAGTCAAACTCGATGGCATTGTACTAGGTAGTTACATTATTGCCTATGCAGACAAGGAGTTAAAAATGTCAAAATATTGAAATATCAGAAAGTGGAATTGTTTCTCTTGGAAAGGCATCCTTTCCGGTATTGTGGCTTATTGTGCTTGCCCAGAAGNAATATCAGAAAGTGGAATTGTTTCTCTTGGAAAGGCATCCTTTCCGGTATTGTGGCTTATTGTGCTTGCCCAGAAAAACCTGAATGTTGTCCCCTACTATAAACGTATTACTAAATGGTACCATTTCAGGCCATTACACAAGAGAAACCATGCTGTTTATTTTACAAAATTTCTAGAACACTAAACGATTGAAAAGCTAAATTTAGAGCATTTGAAAGCCTACCATGTAATATTTTGAAAAACATAAATATGGTTTAGTGAAGCATTCTATTCACCGTAAAAGTATCTTGTACTAGGTTAGTAAATAACACGACACTTTTTAGTCCTCCTGCAGAATTTCAGTCCGTGGTTTAACAGATAATTTCGTATTTTAGTATTTAATAATTAGTATGTTTTACTTATAATTTAAAACATTTGTATTTGTGGCAAAGTACAATTTTTTTCTTGAAAACAAGTTTATNTTAGTATGTTTTACTTATAATTTAAAACATTTGTATTTGTGGCAAAGTACAATTTTTTTCTTGAAAACAAGTTTATTGGCCTTTTTCTGAGTATATTTGTCGAGGTTAAATCAACATGGTGATGATATGGTTATTTAGTTTATAGTATTTACTATGTTTCGTTACTATATTATTAAAATACCAAATACATCATAATTTTAGTTGATGAAATGGGGCCACAATACCATTTTGGTAACTAAAATTGTCAATTGAAAAATTATTTTCTATTCGTTATATACTAAAATGGTCGCTCCACTTTGAATCAAATTTAGATTTTTCGAAACTGTTAAGTCAAAAGTGCTTTAATTGAACTTTGACAGCGCCATTATGTCTCTCTCCATAAGCAACTACATAGTGTAAATTTATCGTAAAGTAAAAATAGAAAAATAGATGTTAAAGTTGTCAATGATATAACGGCATTTACAGATATAAGTTGTTGATTAGTTCAAGAATTTCTTAGTAGATAGCAGGATATGGTGCTTTTATTTTTCTGAATCTCTTAACAGGGATTTAATGTATGGCGGTATCAGCAAATATCACGGAAAAGTATTTAATTTTCTTGTTTTATCTGCATAATATTGCCCTTAAAATGTAATTATATTTCACGTATTTAGAGATCTCATCTTTTCAATTTTGTAGTTTTGTAGTAGCTCTTGACTTTATATTAATGCTTTACATATAGTTTATAAAACGACACTTATATCTGCATAGCGACTTTATTCATATGGTTAAGTCACGAGGAACTAGACCTGTTTGTGTCTGTAGTTAATATGTCCTGTTGAGGTATAATTTTCTCCCAACATTTAGGTAATTCATCAGTATGGGCAACTGCAATAGCTACATCTCGACTTATTTGAGTTCACACTTACAGCTGCACTTCCAAGCATGCAGCGATCTATTTTAATATTGGTATATATAACTCGGATACTCGGAAAGATTACCTATTAGGGTTTCAATAACGATGCAAAAACCCCGTTTATAAATCCGGATATCTGTTCATCTGATTAGGCCATATTTCCAGTATTTAACATCAGTACAATATATTGAGGACACCTAAATAGGTAACCTATCCGAATTCGAAAATAAGATTTAATTTCGTCTTCACATATCCAAATCTCTTACCAAATGGAAAAATCACCATTCCGGATTTTCTCGACTCGACAGCACACTAGCNGTCTTCACATATCCAAATCTCTTACCAAATGGAAAAATCACCATTCCGGATTTTCTCGACTCGACAGCACACTAGCCATACCTAGGTAGGGCATCTATCATGATCCCAAATACGAGGCTTATTTCGCCATTAAATTCCCGGAAATATTTCCAAACGTATAGGTCTCCTATCTGCCTTTACACAACTGAAATCTCTGCCCTTCGGATGTGACCTATCAGGACTGTTGCCACTGTACAGCATAATTAATTGAGTTTCCATTACTGAACATTGCTGCGAGGGGACGGTTCTCAGTCATTTAGTTGAAAGTATTGGTTTGTATTGTAAATCTGAAAACATATTGATGTTATCACGAAACTCTGTTGGAGGTGCGGTGAACAAGACTTTACGACACCTAAAAATGATTTTACTATCTATCAAAATATCAAAAAAATTTACATTTATTTGTTCAAATCTCAAAATATTTGTAAAAATGTTTTAAAAATGGAAATATTTAGTTTAAACTATTAATAAATATTGATGAAATTTGTTTGGGTATGTGCTCTCAATAAACAGACTCAGGTATATTTATGTTATTCAACTATTCAACCAATAGAAAATTATGTCCAAAAATACTTTATAAAACCATATTGACAGAAAGTAATCTTAATATGAAATTCACAAGCCAATTACAGGATAGTTCATTATGAAATTCAGAATTCGTTGTTAAATAAAGTAATTTCAATCGGTTGACATAACAGCTTAACCAGATCAGAGTAATTGGTAATTTATAAATTTAAAAATGTATAGTAAAGAAATCTTGGAATATTGCTAGATAAATAAACAAAATTACAGAAACAGCGACAAAAACATTATTTAATCTTGCTTTAACATAAAAATAAAAAATTAAGCTAGGTGCTGGAAAGGAACACAACGGGATTTCCCAAGGAATTTTTTTTTCCCTAGGAAGGGAATACAAGAGTAAAATAATAAAGCAAGAAATAAGCGAGTGCCTAAAAACGGAACACACTCCCTCCCTTAAACGAGGCCACGGGATTTCAGGTGTGGCAAACACTTACACACACACACACACACTAAAAATTTACAAAGTACAAGTTTAAAAAAAACACACAACCCTAAAAAAAAACTTATTAACGATCAGTTTAATTTGAAGTAGTAGGCAAAGGAAACTTCTGGCACAATAAAAGGCCCATCAGAAAGTGGGGGGACTTGCCTTGACTCAGAATTTTCATTTCAACCAAAGGAAACAAAAAACAGGAATACAAGATACAATTATGGATATGAGATTTAGGTTGACTGAATGTGGTGTAGGATGAGGGCGAAGGAGACGTAGGACATCCTGAAATTTGTTTCCCTGATGGTGTGAAGCAAAAGAGTGTCAAATTCCTTAATAAAAGAGTCATTTAGGGTAAGGTTAAGGAAAGGAGAAAACATTACATGAGAGTGTTTAGCTACTAGTTTAGTAACGAGCAGAATTTACACAACAAAAAGTCTTGAAAAAGGGACTCACACAGCCACAATGAGATGCATCATTTATTTTTAAAAAGTCCCTGACAAAGCAAGGGTAAAAGAGGAAATGTTACGGTATTAGACCTGCACAAGAAAGTAACATCAATTGTAGCATTAGAAGCAAATAACCAATGAGAACTGGTTTTTAGTAAAAAGGGGAGTTTAAAACTGATAACAGATTTATCACAAAATTCAATATATGACTTTCCTGTAAAAAGTTTAATTTCACTGTTGTCAACATGTGCATCAAAAAAAGGGAAAGAAGCAGGGCATAGTGTAAGGCTGTGAGTTTACAGTTTATAAGAGAATCATAGTTAACAGTTGCAAAATACTTACGATCCAAACTAATAAACAAGAACTCTTGAACATGTAGTAACAAATATCTGTTTAATTTAAAATACTAAAACGTTACGGGGAAAACATGATATATTTTGAACAAACTATCCTTATTGGCCAAGGGAAAATTAACAAAAACATTAAGAGAGGAACTGAACATTACTTAGACCATAAAATATATATAAATGTTCATGTATAACAAGTGCTATCATGTAAAGTGGTAAAGTAATAAGCTGTTGAATGTGTTTTAGAGTGTTCGAAAGTGAATAAGCAATTGACAAGTTTGTACTTAACTTGTATTGTTCACTAGTTTCTATTGCATGGCAAAAATCAAAAATTTCCAAACTGGCATTAGTGAGAGCTCTAATGACACGGAATATAATATCATTAAAATCAATCCTGAAACTCAAGATGATCATCTCATCAACGTTGTCTTGTAATGCAAAAGATAGTTTACGATACAAAGAATTAATGTTATCAAGATACAAAGCATTATAATTATAGAAATAAAAATTGACTTAATTTATTTATATACCCAGTGTTATTTATAATTCGATCTTCCCAATTCATGATAATGATTTGATAACCACATTAGTAGAAATATGATCCTTGTTGCTTGCCAGAGAGTTTAGGCGACGTTCCAGAAGGTTTAAATATTCATTATCTAAAGTGCCAAAAACTGTTCTCAAAATTCTACCTCTAAGACCAATTAAAGCACGCTTCGATCTGGATGGCAATAAAGAAATTAAAGTTTCAGTTTAAGACTTAAATGCAAAAAAATATTTTTTAATTGTAACACAGATTAAAATTTTGTTCAAGTCAAGAGTTCTCAGCAGGATGCCTGAGTCACACGCACTGACTCACCTGTATTTATCATGGTTTAGAGTTCTGAACATTCGTCATGCAGATAAATGAAATCAAAATCCAACACTTCCGAGTAGGTATTGTCAGAAAACCAGACGTCTTAACGTTCAAAAACTACACCTGAATCCAATGGTGTGACGGTGACTGTTGAAAAGGCGAAGTCGGACACAGCCAGAACTGCGATACAGGGAAGGAACATGTTGCCTCCGTTTAAATCACTACATAGTATAAAAGGAAGTCACTGGCGCGCGCCTGTCTGTCTGTATGACTGCGCTAATCTCGAGAACCACTTAACGGATTTGGATGCGGGTTTTACTGTTATGATCTACATTTACCCAGGAAGGTGTGTGTGTATTAAAAATTGCACTAGCTCGTAAAGGAGCTGAGAACTAACGGTATTAGTGTGTCAAGTCGGGAAAAAAGTTTGCCGCCAGCGCGCTCTTATTGAATACGCTGCCTAATCCTTTAGAGATTTAACAAAATCATGAACGAAAGAATTGTGTAAAATTAAATGATCTACAAAAATATTTGGTAGCGTATAAATATATTTAATAGATAAGTAGTAATAAGCGTATTTACAATTTAAATTACACAGTAAAAACCAACATTAATTTCACTGTCTTTTCTAACCATAAATAATGTAATATTTATGAAAATAAATTAATTTATTTTTAAAACAATCTAATATTTATAATAAATGTCTTTACAGCATACAATTATCGCCAATACTTTAAAAGTTATGAACAGATTTGTGAAAAAGTAATTTCTGAAATCGAGACAACCGCGTGGACCTATACACTGGTGGTGGCAGATGGCGGGGTGTGGTGATGCGTGATCGAGAGAGGTGCAAGGGTAAAAGGTGTACGAGGCGAGCTCGCAAAATTCAATGCTCAAACACAAGTCTATTACTCAGAAGGTTCAGTACTCGACAGTGAAGAAGCTGTGCACCATCCCACATAATTTTTTTAATTCATTGAAACCTTCTGGCATGCCACCACACGAACTGATTTTAAAATAACTTTATAGCGAAATATAAATCCATCAAAATTTTGCAAAAGGATTCGATTACAAATAAAAAGTTTAAAAAGTAACTATTGTAACTGGCTGCGGTACTGGAGAAACTGTTTTTAGTACCTAGAATACCAATGATTCCTTCGGATTTTCCTTTTAATTTTAAAAGAGTCTAATTTCCAATAATAGTTTGTTTTGGTATTACCATAAATAAGTCACAGGGTCAAACACTTAATGTTACTGGGGTGGATTTGAGTGGAACATGGTTTTCACACGGATAACTATACGTAGCCCTTTTGCGTGTCACGTCAAATATAAATCTTTTTGTGCTGGCTGTCGGAGGCAAAACGGCCAATGTTGTATACAAAGAAATTTTTATAAATTACTATCATATAAAATTGTTATATTAGAGATGTATGAATGTGAATAAAACGAAGGAGGTAGGTATGTCAGGATCGTGGTAAATGTAGATCCATAATCTCTGCCTGCCTCTCTGGGAGACAGGCTTGACGTGTGTGTACGTACGTATGTTATACAAAATAGTAGTTTACTAATTTACTGTCATGATTGTCTTTTCCCAATTTAGTCATGCTTGTATCGCTGTAAAAACTAAATTTTACCCGTGCGAAGCCAAGCCGGGTCGCTAGTACGACTCTAAAACAGACAATACGGTACACTCATAAAGAGTAAAGCTAGGAATTGAACATTTCACCAGAAAATAAATTTTCCTACAAATTATTGCCATGAAAAATATTACAATAGAATAATATATAAGCTACTAACACGGCCCAAAAACCACCCAAGACAACAGTGTAACACATCACCAAGCAAAGTATTAACCACATTGAATGAAAACCCAAAATAAATATAATATATCATTACCCATTAAAAAAAATTAAGAGAAAATTCCAAATTTTGTAAATTATTTTAGAGAACAACCCAAATATAAATGTAATACACACGAAACATTTACTATTTTTATATTAACCTAGTACTACTGTATTTTTGCAGATTGGCACCTTAAGAAGACTCGTACCTGTGGGTGATCAGTCCACGGTCTAAACCAAGTCAAGGCCAAGAAGAATAGCGGCTGGCCAGCCAAATAAAGAATAAAATTTATTGAAAACAACCTACAACTAGGATTTCCAGCTCCTAGACTTGTAAAACACAATTTTTTTTAGAAAGTGGAGAATGAAACCTTTTTATGTGAAAGACGTGAGCTCTTGTAACATATTTTCCTGAACTGGGGTCAGCAAGAATAGACTTGACTGGCGTTAGTAAACGTTGCATTTGGTAACGGCCAGTTCAACGATAAGAAAATTGAGCCTTTTTCTTGTCAACTGCTCTGCTGACAGAATGAGCCTTACAAAAAATAAATCACCTACAGGAAATGGATTGTCAATCCGATGTTTATCATACTTGAAACATTTCGTGCAATGAGTACATTTAATGTTTTTGAGGGTAGCTACCCGGACCTGACGGATGTCCTTGGGATCATACGGTAACAAATAATATAAGTGCCACAGATTGGATAAAGATTTATTGGGCAAGTAATAGAAATTAGGATGAAAAGGATTTGTCTTATGAGACTCATGCTTGACATAGTTGAAAGCTNTTTATTGGGCAAGTAATAGAAATTAGGATGAAAAGGATTTGTCTTATGAGACTCATGCTTGACATAGTTGAAAGCTATTTGCAACCAAGAAAGATTTTTGTCCCAATTAGAATGCTCTGTCGCATGAAACGCAATAAGAGCTGAACGGAGGTTTTTGTTTAAACGCTCAACATGCGAAGGTGGGGAATTATATATATACAAGGTAATATAGCGAATGCAATAAGTAAAACACATGTCACAAAAAATTCTTGAAATGAATTGGGAACCATTATCGGACACAAGATGAAGGTACACCAAAATTTCGGAATACAATGGTANAAAATTCTTGAAATGAATTGGGAACCATTATCGGACACAAGATGAAGGTACACCAAAATTTCGGAATACAATGGTCTGTAGAACATGAACAGTGGATATCATCAGCCTTACCTATAGGAATCAACCATACAAATTTAAGAAAATGCATCGTCACAAACTAATAATATATTATTACTTGACCTATTTCTTCAAAATGGGCCAACAAAAGCAATTAAAAGTTTTTGTATGGGGTTTTCAGTCACATCGGAAGAGAGAAATCCCAGGTATGTATTTTGAGCGGGCTTTCTCAAAGCACACAATTTACAGCATTTAACTATTTCTGAAATTTCAGCATCCGTGCCTTTTCAAACCAAATGCTTACGAATTGCCTGAATGGTTTTTTGTGTGTGCCTAAATGTGCACCTAGTGGTGATGTATGAAAACAGTCGAAAACCATGGCTTTTATAATAGTAGGCAACACAGAGCGTTTTAAATTGGTACGGGATTTNAAAATTCTTGAAATGAATTGGGAACCATTATCGGACACAAGATGAAGGTACACCAAAATTTCGGAATACAATGGTATGTAGAACATGAACAGTGGATATCATCAGCCTTACCTATAGGAATCAACCATACAAATTTAAGAAAATGCATCGTCACAAACTAATAATATATTATTACTTGACCTATTTCTTCAAAATGGGCCAACAAGAGCAATTAAAAGTTTTTGTATGGGGTTTTCAGTCACATCGGAAGAGAGAAATCCCAGGTATGTATTTTGAGCGGGCTTTCTCAAAGCACACAATTTACAGCATTTAACTCTTTCTGAAATTTCAGCATCCGTGCCTTTTCAAACCAAATGCTTACGAATTGCCTGAATGGTTTTTTGTGTGTGCCTAAATGTGCACCTAGTGGTAATGTATGAAAACAGTCGAAAACCATGGCTTTTATAATAGTAGGCAACACAGAGCGTTTTAAATTGGTACGGGATTTGCAACATAAAACACCTTTGACCAGAAAATGTGGTTCTTTTAAACGCCAGGTTTAAAATGTTTAATAATCTCACTTCGTTCATGATCCAGTTCTTGATACTCCTTGATATTTGTAAATGCCAAAGGAAACTCTACTAGAGCATTTAAATTTGGTAGAACTTTACATTTAGTATTAACTTTGGAACCATCAAACATGCGCCAGAGAGCATCAGCTACTAAGTTCTGTGATCCTTTAATATGCTGCACCCTAAATTTCAAAGATGAGATCCTAACGACCCAACGTCCAATTTTGCTCAGTTGTCGTGGATGAGCCAAAACGCCCCGACAATGTCTGATGATAAGTTTCCAGGAGGAATTTTGCATGTTCTAAATATTGTCGAATCATTTCAATACCAAAAACAACTGCTACGTATTTTAATTCATAAATAGAGGACTTTTTCTCCTTGGGTGTGAGAGTGCGGGATGCAAATGAGATATGTTGGTGAACTCAATTATACATCCTGACACAAGACAGTTCCTACAGCTGAGCTCGAAACATCAGTCTGCAGGATAAATTATTTAGAGAAATCTGGTATCCACAGAACTGGAGGGTGCATAATGTCAATTTTGAGTGTGTCAAGAGCTTTCTGCTGTTCCACATTCCATATAAAAATTTTACTGATTTCTTACGTAACATGTTAAGTGGAGCAGCCTTTTCAGCGAATTCGGGGATACATTTTCCAAAGGACTGAACCATTACAATAAAACTGGCAATTCTCTTAACGTCCTGAGATGGTGGAAAATCTCTAATGCATCTAGTTCGCTTGGGGTCAATGGAAACGCCCTGTGAAAAAAATCCTATGGCCTAGAAAGGAGATTTCCTGAGCAGCAAACGTTACCTTATTAGGGTTAACAGTTAAACCTGCCTTTTCCAAACATGACAATACTTCCTTCAGGTGAGCTAAATGTACAAAAGACTCAGAATATATGAAAAGCTCATCCAGATAGTTGAATACATATTTAATATTTACATCATGGAAAATTTAATCTAAAAGGCCCGTGAGCACTTGAGCACCAGTGGCCAAGCCAAAAGGCACATGGCAAAACTGATAGAGATTCCAGGGAACACAAAAACTATATATTGGATTGACAGTTTTGACAACGGAATTTGGTGATACGCGGCATATAAGACAAATGGTGGTGAAAAATTTGGATTTGCCAAACCAATTGAAGGCCCAATAAATGTCAGGAAGAGGGGCAGAATCAATTTCATTTTCTTACTAATTTTGCGATAATCAATAAAAATTATGTGCTTACCATTAGGTTTTGGAACCAAAATGAAGGGTTCAATAATGCCATTATATAACAATTCCTGAACCTGTTTCCTAAATATATCTGTTTTACGCGGGGCTAATCTATTTGGATGATTTGTGACATGATCTTCGTGAACAAGTTTTATTTCATACTCTAACATATAAGTAAGACCTAATTCCGATGTTAGAACTTTAGGAAATTGTTCTAAAATTTTCTTTATAGTGACATGCTGTGTGGATTCCAAATGCGCAAAAGGGTCAACAACAAGCATTGACTATCACTTATTTCAGACGAGAGTGGTGGGCTTTGTTAACTATTGGCAAACATAATTTTGTCGTCAGGAGAAACTCAAAGAAAATGTATTGTGCCTGAATATCCTAAATAAGTTCCGTGGATGCCATGAAATCAGCTCCTAAAATAAAGGACAGACCAATGTTTTTTGAAACTTAGCATTTGTGCATCCAGGTGAAATGCCCAATCTTTAATTTAAGGGTTTCACGACACAAGATAGGTAAATCTTCACTGGAAGCTGTGTAGCACTGAATTTCACAAGGTTCAACTGATTTTACTTACTTTAAAACAATTAACTACTCAGAGACTTTTACCAGAAATAATAATGCATTCAGATCCTGAGTCTATCAGTGCATTAACTGACAATGATCACAAATTTACCTCAACACGATGAGTAGCAACCCTTGTACAACTACTGCATTTGGAAAATTTACTTTAAATTCCTTTTATAGTTTATTCACCTCACAGGGGCCATAAGAACCAAAAAGATGTTGAAAGTGATGACACAGATTTACAGTTTGTACTAGGTGTGCTTTGAATTGTGAATTTACATAGTTGTCAGCTTAGAGGGAATGAGCGCTCACATTTCATCCCCATGGGACTTTTTTTTTGCCTGTAACTTAAAACATTTTGTAATAATATGACTAGGTTTCTCGCAATAGTAACACGTAGGAATACTACGAAATGAACCTTTAGTAACGCTACTTTTCTAGTCAGATTATTTGGATGAAGTGCCAGCATCAACTGAAATGACATCAGGGTTACGGGTTTTGCCTTTCTTATCCAAGCTAGTCCCGGAAATCTTTGGGAATCTGCACTGTCCAAAATATGTTTCGCGCTTCTGATCAGCATAACGAATATTTGAGAATGTATGCAAAATCTGCCTATTTCCACAAATGAGTTAGATTTACCAACAAACACCACTCGCGATGTTCAAAACCTTCCAAAACATTCTTGAAAATGTCGCTTTCAGATAACAACAAACACAAAACTAGAGCAGCCTCCTAAATGCTAATAAATATACAGATAAATGACTCTTTGTGTTCTTGCAGCCGGTTATTCTTTTTCTGCTGTAACTGTGTGAGTAATCTGGATGGAATAGAATAATGAAGGATGTCGGCATGATAATCATCAAATATGGCCTATTTTGAAATAGTCAGTCTAGTTCTTTCACTCAAAGGCCCCTGTGTGAATGGGTAAACGATTTCCAAATGTTGACTCTTGGACACCGTTCTAGTCTGGTGTAGTTAAATATAAACTTTTAAAAATTCCAAAAATTTAGGCACATGCGAATCATCAGTGGCCGAGCAATCACGCAACATTCTTTCTAGTTGATGTGTAATTTTTCCGAAATGCGGTAACATTAAATTTTGCCCATATGGCACTACTGCAGCTGACATAAGGGGTGTGGTGTTTAAAACAGTATTTACATGTGGGATAGATGATGTGGTTAGAATATGCTGTGAAATAGAGGGCGGGGATATATGCGACACTGGTTGGAAGTGGAAGGGATACAAATTAGGTTATCTTGTAAGAGTGTTGGAACTGATATGGTGGTAGACGCCGTAAAGACACTAACAGGAGCCAATTGTTCAGCAACAGTAATGGTTTGAACACGAGGTAAAAGTTTTTGTGATTTCTAGGCTTCCATACGACCAACAGCCTCAATTAAGGATTGTGCCTGAACAGTAATATTGGTCAGGAACTGACCCGGGATTTCTGAAAGTTGGTCAGAATATTTTGCCAACAAATTTTGGCCTTGATTTTTCAAATGGGTAACCCTTTGCTTAAGACTAGTATAGACAGAAGGACTGCAGTCATCGTCAATGTTATCAAATATTTCCTGGAATAAATTTATTTTTGAAGCACAAGTGCGGTACTCTGATTTAAGGTTGAGATTACATACATGTTTTAAATCAATAGGGGTCTCAGTATTAATATCAGCACTAAAGNGTACTCTGATTTAAGGTTGAGATTACATACATGTTTTAAATCAATAGGGGTCTCAGTATTAATATCAGCACTAAAGGAGCTCATAAATGACATAGCAGTGTTTTCAGGAGATTCAACAGCTTTAATAATGCATTCGTATTGACACTTGTCTTTGACGAGATATTCTGGCACAATGGCCGCCGTGGGAAACAATTAGACAAAATAACAAGCGACAAAAGAACATTAACAATGAACACACAAAATATTTTATTTTCACTTAATCTTAAAACATGCAGTATGTGCGCGCCTGCTTTACCGACACCAAAAAAATTCTATAGACAAAAGGTAAAGAACACAAGATGCACAAACAAAGGCATGCACAAAGGTACACACTCGTACAAAATCACAAGCTTCTGCTACTATTTCTGTAGCATACTGGGCTACCTCCGGACAAATGCTACCATTTGCAGATTAGGAGAGACTCATGAGGAAATAAAAACAAGCATGCTACAAATATAAAGCTCGGAGGATCTAGTTGTGTAGGTGTGGACCCAATGCAGAAGTAAAAGCAAAGAGGCCGAGCCAAAATTCCCTCTCCAGCACCCTTACACACATAATAATTATTATTATGTACAACAATAAAGCAAAATGAGATATAGAATACAAAGAGAAAGGTGTTTGATAAATACTTAGAACTAAGATTCTGTAACCAAAATTAGAATTTTTAAAATTAAGATAGATAAAAAATAATAAATATATAAAATGTGTAACAGGAATAATTACATATAATCGCTTTAGTACCAAACACTGTTATAACATATGTTGTGATTTTTTTAAACATAACTATTGATAATTTTGTTGGTATCCCACAATAATGAAATTTAAATTTAAAACAACAAAATATAACGAGCCATTATTAAAATTTTGGAGGTTCCTTAATTTATAAAGATTGAGTCTAAATAACATGGCAACTTGATTTCTGTTTTCATGCTGATGCCGAAAATAAAAGAGAAGTGACTGAACTTTCGTGAGATGTAGCCCACCTTCGGGAGATTACTCTTGCCACGCTAGCANCGAAAATAAAAGAGAAGTGACTGAACTTTCGTGAGATGTAGCCCACCTTCGGGAGATTACTCTTGCCACGCTAGCGAAGGTGTTACTTCATCTTTAAAATGGCACCAAACAGCTAGAAGACGCAAGGCGACTTCAAAGAAAGTCTGCCACGCCTCAGCAGCNGACGCAAGGCGACTTCAAAGAAAGTCTGCCACGCCTCAGCAGCAAGGTAGAGAAATGGCCTCAATACAGCTTTTTCCCTACCCAACAGGTCGACATCTGTAAATACAAAATTTACGCACAAAATAAAGAGACAAGGTCATAATTTTATACTATTGAGTTGACAAATGACAAACAGAAAAGAAACACTAACCAAAAGTGGTAAAACTCAAATGATTACACAATTAGTAGGAAAATAGCCGGAGATAATAAAAAATTCAGTCACGCCATTACGAGTTAAAAGTAAGAAGAAGGAAGCAGGGCGCGTTCCGAAAATACCAGTCACTAACACAGGTATAAAGACACTTCACAAGACCAGTGATACTATCCAGTTTCGTAAAGCGGTATTTTACATATAAGCCATAAATTCTTTATAAAATTATATAGACAGAAAAGATTTTAAATAGGAATATCACCAAACAAATACAGGATTTTTCATTACGAAATTCACGATTCGTCTTCAAATAAAGTAATTTAAATCGGTTGACAAAATAGCTTAACTAGATCAGAGTAATAGGTCACTTATAAATTAAAAAAATATAAAAGTAACGAAATCTTGGAATATTGCTAGTTAAATATACAAATTACAGAAATAGTGACAAAACAGCTAGGTGCTCTAAAAGAAGTTGCTCAGCATGAGTTCAAGCTAAGTGAAGAAATGTCTGGAAGAAAATGCTGAAGATTTAACTGCATAGAAATGTGATCAAGAACTAGATGAAATATCTTGTTGCATGGATGCATATAAATGCATAAATCTCACTGATGGAATATGTTTGTATGTTTATATATAGAGCAGTACTAGGAAAAATAGATACACAAGTTGCTACTGAGGAAATAACTACAGTATTTTCATGAATATGATGGAAGTAAATGATTGGATGAAGTCTACTATGAATGTACCTTCTCCTACAGCTGGAAATTACATGGAAAACAGAGTCGCTACTGTGGAAATATCTTCAGCAAAAGCTGCCATTCTCAGCTATATGAGAGAACCGCCTGTACGAAGAGTCCTTTTCACACGATTAAGCATTATGCTATTGGACCAGTGCAGTTTATGCAAGGGAATACATTGTAGGAACACATCGATATCTGCAAGGGTTCGTCTACAGGAAGCCATCAAGTCATGTCGCCAATACACATTGCTGCATCGATGGGTTCTGATTCCATGAACGATAATGATGAGACAGTTAATGCTATAATGCTAATGATGGAATGAGAGACCTACGAAGTGTGGTAGAGTCGGCATGTGTGGAATGTACACTTGAAGGACTTTCGTGTGAAGTCGACGAACTTAATAAATGGCTGACGACCCTAAATACTGATGATGACCATTTGACTCCTATAAAGAAAAGTAAACTTGATATTAAGGATGAAACATGTAGTCAAAATTATCATGAAGACAGCATTTGTGATAATGACTATGACGACAGTGTTGTGTTTCCACACATTTCACCTACGAGTTTCCTTCGACAAATATTTGATGAAGGCGGAAGGCGTCAAGAATGCTCTTTACATATTTCCCGAAGACCCGAAAGAACTTGTTGATAAACTCAGATATTTGAGTGACCTGAAAAAATGCGAAAATTTCGGACTCATTTTTGAGATAATTATCGATGAATTGAAGGATCGGGGTTATATCAGATGAGACTGTTGGCTACTATCCATGATGTACAAACATCTGATAAATGTAAAGATCGAATGTACAAAATACTTAGAAATAAAGAATGTATATAATAAGTAAATAAATTAAATTGATGTATACATAGTAATGTGTGATTTATTTCTTATACAATGCCTTCTGCTCCTCCGAAAGTCTTATTAAAATAGTGATGTAAACTTTCGATTGCGAGAGTCTGTTTTAAATAAAATTTATGAGATTGTATGCTGGAGGAGGGCTATGATTTGATCGGTAGTATAATGACTTACTCGGATCGTTTAAAAAAGATGTGTTCTATATGGCGANGGAGGAGGGCTATGATTTGATCGGTAGTATAATGACTTACTCGGATCGTTTAAAAAAGATGTGTTCTATATGGCGAGCAAATGAAAAGAAGTGAATATTTTTTGAGGAATGTTTCGGAACTAGTTAATTGCCCTGGTCATTTGGCTTGGTAAGTAAGTATGACAATTTGGTATTGTTAGCTGTAGTAAAAATATTTGGTAAAAAATTTGCGAAGAATTTGTGTGATGAATTTAGCAACGATACTCTTATTGGAGATTTCTTTCGAGATTGTCCATCATCGTTTTTATATGTGTATGGTATGGCAGGTTGGTCTTTTTGTTTAGTCTAGCAAGTTTTGTAGGAACTGGTCTCGTCAGAAGCTAGTATTGTGCTCAGTCAATCTCGTCAGGAACCAATCTTGGGTGTAGTTAGTCTTGGGTAGAGTCAGTCGTTCGCTAGTATGATTAGTCGATATGGCCCCTTGTTGTGAGCAGCTAATAATGAACGGTTGTATGGACTGTGATTATTATAAATTTTTTGATTTCACTTNATGGCCCCTTGTTGTGAGCAGCTAATAATGAACGGTTGTATGGACTGTGATTATTATAAATTTTTTGATTTCACTGTCGTTCGGGTCAAGGTAGAGGTTGAAAACAACCAACATGGTGAGTAAATCTATTGCTCCTCTGGCGGCGTAATCGTTAATCAATACACTAGCCACACCTAGGTGATAAAATGGTAAATAAATGAGAAACGAAAAAAATAATATGTTGGGGGGATGCATTCAATGGAATGAGAAAATATTATGAGTAGGNGTAAATAAATGAGAAACGAAAAAAATAATATGTTGGGGGGATGCATTCAATGGAATGAGAAAATATTATGAGTAGGGGAGAGGAATGATAATGCAATGAGAAACATTGGTGGTGGATGGAACGAGCATAAGTAATCAACCAATAAAAACACTGTTGTGGGTTAAGCGAACACAAGTAATCAACCAATGAGAAAAATTAGTGGAGGGATTGGAGGGGAACAGCATTATTAACCAATGAGAAACATTGGCGATGGTCAGTCGTCTGCTGTATGTGGTGCTGAGGGAACCTTCGTGTGGCAGCCTACCCCCTACCACCAGCCGGCAGCGCCTGCCGCACCGAGTTAGCCAAATGCTGGCCCAGTCTCCTGCAGCAGGTAAACACCCCCTACAGGCGCGAGTGCGCTCAGATGAAAGATTGCAAAGGTCACCCCAGACTGTTAGCCGGGCGACTTAAGGAGCCACCTGGCCGGAACAGTCCAGTGGCGGAAGCAGTGACTCTGTGGAAGTCAACATGGCTATTTGTGCTATGCGATCTTTAGAGTACTATGTAAGATAGTTGTATGCTTTTCCTTCAACAAACCACTCGTACAGAACACACTAGCATTAGTCTTTTAATTTCTGTAACTAGTCGCCATGCNTGCTTTTCCTTCAACAAACCACTCGTACAGAACACACTAGCATTAGTCTTTTAATTTCTGTAACTAGTCGCCATGCCTTTTAGTAGTATCCCTCTCTTGGCAGACCTGTATAACTACAGTGGTGACCCCAGCGTTATTTGGCATGATCGGCTTGTGGAGCCTGATGCACAAGCGCAAGCACTGTGAATTGGCACTCGAACACGAGTAGATTTCGAGAAGACATTCTGCATCACACCGCACACCCACATCATGCAGTGGCTCACGAACGAGTAGAACGCGCGAGGACATTATGCACCGCACTGCATATCCATGCCGCACAGCAGCATGTGAACGGTTAGTGCGTGCGAAGACATTCAGTGCAACACCATGTACCTGCGTCGGTTCTCAACATGGTGTCGTGTCTTACACCATCGTAGTATGGCATGGACGAATCGGCCATGTCAGACCAGCCTTCTTCCATGGTCTCGGTTGACCGCATGTCAGTCTGTGTCCCACCATTCAGGGTGGCCGACCCAGAAATGTAGATTGTGCAGGTAGAAAACAATTTTGCTCTCGCAGGAATCACCTCAGAATAGACAAAGTTTCATTATGGGGCAGGCAACCTTGTCTGCAAGTTCGCCACCGAGGTCCGCGATATTCTCATATGCCCCCCGTCCTCAGGCAAATATGAAATACTTAAACGGAGCTAATATAACGATTGAGNAAGTTTCATTATGGGGCAGGCAACCTTGTCTGCAAGTTCGCCACCGAGGTCCGCGATATTCTCATATGCCCCCCGACCTCAGGCAAATATGAAATACTTAAACGGAGCTAATAAAACGATTGAGTGCCTTGCAGGAGTGGAAGACGAAGCAGCTATTGGAGCACCAGGTGATGGGTGACCAGAGACTGTCCCAGTTCCTTCGACACCTCCGCAGTTTGACAGGGACTGCCATCCCAGATGATCTACAGATCTTGTGGCTGGGCTGTCTCCCATCTGCGATGCATGCAATCCTGGCAATGAAGGCAAATTCTCCCCTGGACACCCTGGCCGACCTGGCCGATACCATCGGGGACACAAATCCATGGTCGCACATGGCAGAAGTATCCTCCCTTGGGTCATTTTCGAAAGGATGGCAATGCTAATGACTACGAAGTTTGCGGAAAATTTCCATGACTCTGCATTAGGAGATTGCAGCAACCACAGCCCATGGTGGTCAGCACCACAGTCGCAGTAACCGTACTCCATCGGAGGGACACCATCCATGCTCTCGCAGTAAGGTCTGCCCAGAGCTTGCTAGTACCACCACCACTTCGGGGAAGTAGGATGTAAGTGAACCACGCCCTGACTGCACTCCACGAGAGACGACCAAGGAATATGTGTATAGCAGACAGAGACCCCTCTCAACCCTTTGGTTGCCGCCTGTTCATAACAGATTGTGGACCTAAGGTGCTATTATTAGTCGACACTGGAGCAGATATTTGAGTCTTCCTGCATTCGTGATTGCCTGGCAGGCGCCCTCTCTCCAGATACACTCTGGTTGCTGCTAATGTCTCGCCGATTGCAATCTATGGTCACATTCATACTGAAATTGGGACTCAGGCGGGATTTGGTCAGGCACTTTGTGGTGGCCGATGTCACCAAATCCAACTTCGGTGTGGACTTCCTTCACCACTATGGCCTCTTTGTCAATGTTCGGAACTGGTTCCTGGTGGACTGTACCACATCGCTTATTGAGGCTGGTGCTAAGTATATGGGTGACATCAGTAGCATAAAGACATTCACCCAACCAGTGAATTACCCAAATATGCTCCTCAAATTTGCCAGCCTCACCAACCCCTTGGGTGCCAACCCAACTTGTTTAGCATTGCACATACCAACACTTCAATGCCACCACTGGGCAGCCTGTGCTTGGTTGGCCATGATACTTGGCTCCAAATAGGCTGCATTTTGCCAGGAAGAATTTCGAGGCGATGCTCAAACTAGGCATGTCACGACCATCCAGCATACCCTTGGCAACACCTCTCCTCATGGTACCTAAGAAAGGGGAAGAATGGCGACAGTGTGGGGACAACAGGGCGCTCAGTGCATGCACCATCCCAGACAGGTACCCAATACTGCATATACGGGACTTATCGCACACCTTGCATTGCAAAACAATTTTTTTCATTATCGACCTGGTCGAGGTACAGCCAAATCCTACGTGCTCCCCAGGACATCTCCAAAACTGCAATTACATTTACTTTCGACCTGTACGAGTTCCCTATATGTCCTTCAGTCTGTGGAATGCTGTCCATACATTCCAGACATTTATAAAGAAGGTCATTTTGGGCCTCGATTTTTACATATCATATCTGGATCATATATTGGTGGCATCCTGCGATTATGAATGGCACAAACATCTGGACGAGCTCTTCACATGCCTGGTGGCCTACATACACCTCATCAACACAGCAAATTTCATATTTTGTAAGTCACTGTTCTCATTTATCGTGCACAGTATTTCTGTGGTTGGATCCCAGCTGCTACCAGAGAAAGTAGACACCATNAGTCACTGTTCTCATTTATCGTGCACAGTATTTCTGTGGTTGGATCCCAGCTGCTACCAGAGAAAGTAGACACCATACCCAACTTCCCCAAACCTGCACCAGTGAAGCAGATATGCCAATTCACTGGCAAGCCAGATTTTTACCAGGATTTTCTACCTAAGGTGGCTGAAATCCAGGCTCCCCTGCTCGAGCTTCTGAGAGGCGATGTGAAGGTAAGAGCCCCCACTGGTGAGGATGCTGGTGAGTGACAAGGCCTTTGACTACTGCAAGACTAGTCTCGCTTCAGGNGGTAAGAGCCCCCACTGGTGAGGATGCTGGTGAGTGACAAGGCCTTTGACTACTGCAAGACTAGTCTCGCTTCAGGTACCCTACTGGCCCATCATGTCCCAGAGGCCCCACTGGCTATAATGACCGATGCTTTAAATTCTGCAGTCGGGGCAGCACTACAGCAGCAGGTTCAGGGAGTCTGGCAACCGTTAGCTTTAAATTTTACAGTCGGGCAGTACTACAGCAGCAGGTTCAGGGAGCCTGGCTACCATTAGCTTTTTTCTCCAAGAACCTTAACCCAGCCCATCAGAAGTATGGCACCTATGACAGGTAACACCTTGCCATCTACCTTAGGCTCCAACACTTCTGCCACATGGTCGAGGACCGCGACTTAGCCATCTTCACATATCACAAGCCATTTGTCTTCGCTTTTTCCCAGAACTCCGACAATAGCTTCCCCCATCATGCCCGACACCTGGACTTCATCAGCCAGTTCGCCACATACATCCGGCACATACCTGGGTCTGTCAACACCGTTGCCGAAACTCTGTCATGTGCGGAAACCTTCACTCCCACACTGGATTACCAAGCTCTCGCAGTCACAGGTGGCCGAAAAAGTATTGCAACAGTTCCTGTGGCAGGACACTGCTCTACAGCTGACGAAAGTCCAGTTGCCGGAGTCATAACTTGACCTGTAGTGCGACGTTTTCACACCAACAATGCGGCCATTCATCACTCCCACATTCCATCGCGAAGCCTTCGACATGGTTCACCAGCTAGCCCATTCTGGCATCAACTCATCAGTGATGCTGGACATGCGACTGTTTGTATGCCATCGATTAAATCTGACTGCCGCCATTGGGCATGAGCCTGTCTCCTTTGTCAATGGGCAAATATTTCCTGGCATGTCTCCTCGCCAGTTGGGTCGTTCCTGCCGCAATCAGCTCGTTTCGACTATGCTATGTCGACCTGATCGGACCCTTGCCATCATCCCACGAATTCTGCTACTGAATCACCATGATCGAATGTTTCGCCCACTGGCCAGAGGAAGTACCTTTGGACAATGGCGAGACAGACACAGTGGCGAGAACATTCTACACCACATGGATGGCACATTTCGGCATGCTGCTACAGATCACCACCGACCAGTGGCGCCAATTTAAGTCATCTCTGGTCAAGGACCTAGCCAACTTGGCAGGCGCATCCCATCTTAGGACCACAGCCTACCTTCCAGCCTCCAATTGCATGGCTGAGATGTTGAACCATATTTTCAAAGCGGCCATTCGCAGCCATGCTACCGAATGTTGGGTAGATGTCCTGTCCAGAATCTTCGTAGGTTTCAGGGCTACCTGGCAGGACGAGCTCCATGCCTCCACAGCCGACCTGGTTTATGGACAACCGCGGCAACTGCCTGTCTGCCCGTTAATTTTGAAGAACCTGCGGACTGCCACTGAGGNACCGCGGCAACTGCCTGTCTGCCCGTTAATTTTGAAGAACCTGCGGACTGCCACTGAGGTATTTGTCAACTACCAGGGATCTCGTGGGTCTCTCCACCCGCCATGTGAGGGCCCCTTCCCAGTCCTCCATCGCACACCGTAGACAGCGACTCTCCAGATGCAAGGCACGTAATCCACCATCACCATTGATGGACTCAAACCTGTGTAAACCATGGCGGACAAATTGCTGGCCGACCCAGCTGGGCCCCGCCAGCAGCTGCTCTAGCATCNCAGAATCTTCGTAGGTTTCAGGGCTACCTGGCAGGACGAGCTCCATGCCTCCACAGCCGACCTGGTTTATGGACATCCGCGGCAACTGCCTGTCTGCCCGTTAATTTTGAAGAACCTGCGGACTGCCACTGAGGTATTTGTCCACTACCAGGGATCTCGTGGGTCTCTCCACCCGCCATGTGAGGGCCCCTTCCCAGTCCTCCATCGCACACCATAGACAGCGACTCTCCAGATGCAAGGCACGTAATCCACCATCACCATTGATGGCCTCAAACCTGTGTAAACCATGGCGGACAAATTGCTGGCCGACCCAGCTGGGCCCCGCCAGCAGCTGCTCTAGCATCTCAACACCTCCAGAACTCCAAGGATTCTTCCCCCTGCCCTGCTGGAGTTATTCCTGAAGGCTAATCAGGGGACGGCTTAAAAATTAACTTACAATCTAACTTAAACAAACACCAATGCATTACCTGGGATTCGAACCCAGAACCTCCCACACCCCAGACCGGTGGTGCACCAACTGACTGCGGAATGGGAGGTCGGCTGGAAATTTAATGTCAATTTTGAAATTCACTTGGCTTTGTGTAATGCCGCACACATGCCTGTTAGCTATAATATGATGCCTCTGATGTTGTCCAATGTCACATTTGAAACTACCACTTTTCATTTGGTAAATTAAATGAGATAGATAATTCACCTCGAGTCTGCACATTGGTATTATGCAGGGGCACAAATTTTAATTGGCATATAAGGGATATTTTAATTTATGATAACAAAAGTATCGTATGTCAAAAAACATGTGTCCCTATGACATTTTTTAAAATTAAATGGCAGTTCGTTACCAAAATTAACAATAATATCTTAATAAATACTTTCAATCTATTTGCGAGATTGGGAATATACAAAAAGGAACTTAATAAAACAGAATAACAAATTTATTGCGATCGACTGAAAATATTCAACAAGAATTCGAGCTTAACTAGCGATAGTGAGAAATCAGTTGACATAACGAAATTTTGAGAATGCAATCACTCCCAAAAATGGAGTTCCATGGCATCAAGCATAATGGATATTATCATGTTGAAGCTATTCCCCACCTGTGGTATACAGGATGGTTTATAGGGTCGTAGTTAATTCCTCCAGGCACAGACTATATAGTACCTTGAAGGTTGAGGGTATTTCAATAAGGTAGTCTTTTGATGTTTCACTTAACTGGATAAACATATTGTCTCGAGTTTAAACAAAAACACATACAGAAACACTTCCGAGGTGTGGTATTCTATTTTGGCTAACTCGAGTTAACTGTGCGCGACTAAGTGGCAGAGGGGGGCTTCTTTGGCAGCGACTTGAAACTTAACTCTGCTGTTGGTGCTGGTAGGTTCTCTGCTGTGGGTGAGCTCTGGCGATGTGGGAGGCCTTGGAAAAGGCCTGCTTTTGGTGCCGTCTCCCACAGGACTGCTGTTCTGGGCTCGTTCTCACATCCTCTCGCGATTACTTGACACAACTCTTCCCTCGGCATGGTGATAATGAACAGATCCCTCTTTTCCCATAAAATTTGCTTATATGCCCTCCAGCCTCCCTCCCTAAGTGTCTGCATATGTCTCTCTTATTGGGGGAAGGGGGGAGGTGGTGGCCTTCAGTACAAAACCCTTCAGCCACGTACAATGGTTCGTAAAGGTTCGGGGTCAGGAGAAGTGGTGATCTGCTCCTTGAATTTACCATCTCAGCTTATTTTTTCCGCGGTTTGACTACAAGGGTGGTAGGGGTGGGGAGTATTCGTGGCCCCCACTTTCAATTGGTCAGCCGTTTTCTCAGGTGTGAAGCTAGAGGTGCTCTTGCTTGGCTGTGCAATTTCTCCCGCTTTCAGACCTATTTACATAGCACTTTCCAGGTGCTCCGGCGAAATGCCAGCTCTTACTTGGCATAACCTTGACATGTGTAACTGTGATCCGTTCTGGCTGTCTACGTGCCTCGTGACATGTGTCAACTGGTAGGCGCTTGCGAAGAGGGTCAGCGAGACTTCTACTCCAAAATGTGTTACACGACAAGCCCCCTACCCCACCATGCCCACGGCTCTTCGAAACTGAGCCACCTTCGTCCAAATTTAGTTTTCTGTTGCATCTCTGTCTGTAGTGCTCATTCTGTGACTGCACCTGTAGTGCAGCACGCTAATTCTCCGCGCAGTTATCGCATGGCGTGACAGCTGAGACCTCCCTCGACTTCAACTCTTCTCCTTCCTCTTGCCCCTCCCTCATGATAACCAAGGACGTGGCGCGCCCTGCAGTAGTTCCTATCTAGCTAGCCTCCTGTCTGCAAGAAGGGTCTAACAAACACTCTGGCTCTGCGTACACATTTTGCTGAAGGCAGATTACTTAACAATTTATATACTATGTTTCAAATACATCGCAAGCCGATATACTTTTTGAACTATCTATACAAGCAAACCTAGTAACACACACCTCAGACTCCCTACAGGACTTACCAACTTTCTTACAGGGTTACAAACATTGTTACAATTTTTACATAGTTATACAAGACTCCCTAACATGGTCTATCCACATTGTTTAAGTGTCGACAGGTATGTATTTAGTGTTATGTTGGCATGTAGGCCATATAAATAAAAAAACACTCTTATCTGACTATTTCTGCCACCTCTCTCTTATACAGGCGATGTTGGAAAAACAAAAGTATTGCATTCACTGGAAATATACACACAATATTCTTACCTTAAGTTAGTACACTCAGATACAGGCATCTGGCATTTCTTTTCGGCTGGGACATCCTGCACTTATTCCTCGCCAAACAGATGTTCGGGCTTCTCACACATTGTACGGTTACACAGATAAACAAATAAAAACACTTAGTCGCACTTCAGTTCCATGGTTAGGTAGTGCCTGCCGCCCTACCTTTCTCTCACAGCAGGTGACATGAGAAAAACCGGCTTCCCTCATGTCACAGAGTCTGTTATTGGTGTAGTCGGCTCGGTTCCCGCGTTCTGTACTTGCGACGTTCCCGGTAGAAACCGGGTTCCTCTCGGCCTCTGCAGATGCACCAAGGTTGCACTCGCCTGGCTTCGATCCCCGGCGGACTAGAAGGTGTGTTTCCCGGCACTTGATCCCTGACAGCGTGCGGGGAAGAAGTCTGCATTGCCATCCTCTTGCCAGATGGCCCTGAAGATGCAGCCCTGGAACTCGTCTCTAGCTCGGCTGCTGGCATCCTGTACTTCCTCGCCTGTAGGATATNGGCCCTGAAGATGCAGCCCTGGAACTCGTCTCTAGCTCGGCTGCTGGCATCCTGTACTTCCTCGCCTGTAGGATATTGTCTCGGGTTCGTTGCTCTGCTTGTGCTGATTCGTTTTGGGGTCGCGTTATATTCCCTGTTAGTTGCGCCATATTCGCTGTTATTTCATTCGCGGTTTCTAACTCTTCCTCGTTTACTCGCCCTTTCTCCCGCTTGCCTGTCCTCCTTCGCTCGCCTGTCCACTTTCGCTCACTTGTTCTTCGCGTGTATCTTCTCCCTCACTCGCCTGTCGGCTTATTCTTGTTGCGTCTGGCGCCTGCGTATTTTCCGCCCGATAAGTGGCTGTGGTTTCAAGTTACTTTATCGGCAGGTGCAGTGGCTCGTGCGCCCTTGAGACCCTGAGATAGCGCGGAGGGGCAATGGCCCGCTTATCGTTTTGACCCCCTATCCCTGCATCCTGGCTCACTGTTCGGTGACTTAGTGATCCACTGCAGGATTCCCCTGGACTGTCCTTTGTTATTCCTTTGGGACTATCGGTGTAGGGTTCCGGTATAGGGAAATCTGGTTCCATGGCACCTTATGCACATTTCCCCTCTCGTCCTCAGTCCAATATACATTTCCCTGCCTCTCGACTACTATATACGGCCCTCGCCATTTAGGCGCAAATCCCGCACAGAATTTCTCACTAGTTCGTATGTGACTACCCTTGGGCAAGTGGTGTCCAGCGGTCGCTTGTTCGGGGTATTTCCGCCGGATATACAGTTGTTGGTTTCCACGAGCTGCTCCTGTTCTCCATATCGCCTCTCTCCGTATTTTTTTCGGGGGCGGGTAGTTCTGTAGGTTCTGTTTCCCACTACCATTCTCCAGGTCTGCGAAGATTGTATCCCAGTATTAGGTGGCTGGGAAAAGATCCAATGGTGTCATTGTGCCGACGTCGCAGTGTATACAGGATCTCAGGTAGCAGAGTGTCCCATTTAGTATGATTCGTGCCCATTCTTATTCTCATACTCTTCTTTAATTCTTAATTCCGGCGTTTCGTAGGGTTGGCCTGTGGGTGGTAAGCTGGCGTCGTCCAGTTTTCCGCCCCCTCCCCCCATGTCACGCAAGCTTTTGTCCATTTAACCCCCATAAACTGGGTTCCATTGTTGGTTCACACACATTTCGGATACCCTCATCATGGAAATACCTCTTGCTCCATTTGCCGGATGATTGAGTTGGCCTCCTGGTTAGGTAACGGGAACGCTTCTGTCCACCTGGAGAAAAGATCGGTCACAACTAGGAGATATCTCTTTCCTAGGTATGTGCGTGGGTAGGGGCCCATGATATCGACGGTGATGTGTGTCCATGGCATTTTCGGTTGATGGGGTGTGTATTGTACCTTTGGTGTAGGGTAGTCCTTGTTTTCATAACAAGTCTGACACCTGGCGAAGTATGCTCTCACATCTCGACTAATTCCTTGCAATGTATATCTGTTGGTAGGGGCCCTTAAGGTCTCGTGAAAACCCGAATGTCCTGTGTGGGGGTTGGTCATGGTTGTGTTCACAGATACTGTCTCGTAGCTCATGGGGGACCCAGATTTTGCATCAATCTGTTTGTGGGTGCGGTCTTGCCCAGATTATGTCATATCTTTCCTCGTACTGGTCTTGATAACTCCTCATTAACTCCTGTAATTTGGGGTCGGCCTGCTGTTGGTCTCGTAACAGATTTTTGTTTTATTGGAACTTTACTAGCTGTAGTTCCACGTCATCCTGCTGTGGGAGTTTTGGGGGAGAGGGGGGCAGCACTCGCTCCCAGTCGTCGATTTCTGTCTCTTTGTTGGGAATCTGTGGTCAGCGGGATAAGGCATCGGGCAGCTCGTTGTTCGAGCCCGGACAATGCTCGATGATGAAGGAGAATTCCATTAACAATAAGGCCCACCTACCCAATTCCCAATTTGGCTTTCTCGTCACTCTTGGTTTTCAGCCATGTAAGGGCCTTATTATCCGTTCTGAGAATAAATGGTCGGTCCTCAAGGTAATAGTGGTATTTGCGGAATGCCCAAATAACCGCCAAGCACTCCTGCTCATTACTGTTGTAGTGGCATTGTGACACGTTTGGCATGGTACTAGCATGTGCTATAATTCGTCGCTGGTTCTGTGACTGCTCCTGATAAAGGACAGCGCCCATTCAGGCTCCACTTGCGTCGGTCTGTAAAATTAGGGTTAATTCCGGCATAGGCTGGTATAGGATGGTTATGTCGCCATATTGTGCCTTTAATATTCGGAATGCTTCTTCGTGTCTGTCTGTCCACTTCCAGCAAGTTGTTTTGAGTAGGAGTTCATTAAGGGGGGGCCATAAAAGGGGCGACATTTGCTATAAACTCTATGAGCCAATTACATAACCCCAGAAAATGTTTCAACTGTCTCCTGTTATTTGGTACTCTAGCCTCCTCAATCTGTCTCACTTTCTCGGGCTTGGGATAGTACCCGTTTGGGTAATTATGTACCCGAAGTATTCTACTCGGGTCTTCCTGAAGTGACACTTATCCAGTCGGCACGTGAGTCCATGGAGTTCAAAGCGCTCCAGGACTTTTTGCAAGTGCTCCTGATGTTCTTCCCATGTGCGCGAATATACAATGACATTGTCCAGGAATGCTAAGCAAAATTGGCGGCTATAGTCCGTAAAAACTACTGCTGAGATAAGTCTTTGGAAAGTAGCTGGTACATTTTTCAACCCAAAGGGCATTACACGAATTTGCAGGGTTCCACCTTCTGAGGTTGTAAACGCCGTATATTTCCTGGATCCTGGGTGTACTGGGATTTGCCAGTATCCACTGCGCATGTCTTGAAAGGAGAATATACGTGCATCCCCTAGGTCGCGGAGCATATTAGCCAGATTTATATTTGGGGGTGCTATAGGGTATGTGATATTGTTTAAGGCCTGGTAGTTCACACAAAAATGAAGTTCTCCATCTTTCTTTGGCACAAGCACCACTCTGGCATTATACAGTGAGTCAGTTGGCTCCACTATTACTTGCGATTTCATCTCGGCTACCTTCTAAAATTATTTGCCTGCGGTAGGCGGACTGGTTACCTGGTCGGCATTATATGGGGCGAGCATCGGTTACCTAGATTTCATGTTGAATGGCAGTGGTCTAATTTAATCTGCTGGTATGCTCGAATACGGCTACGTGAGGGTTGAGTATCTCCAATAATGTCCTGAGTTGGTCAAACCTGGGTTGGTGGTTTACCTCTTGACTACAAATTTCTTGTAATATTTGTGTGTTTATTGGGGCTTCCCAATTAATGGTTATCCTATCCTGCTTGCCCAAATATAGGCGTTGTTGACCACAGTCGAATATGCAATTATGGCTTGTTAGCCAATGTTGCCTGAGGATAATCTCCTCCACTAAATGTGGTGCACAAAAAAATTCAGTTTGGACTGTTTCTACCTCTGTGGATACTGGCAATGTAATAACTCTGTCTATGGTCAGTCGTGACTCCGACTGGGCCATTTGAAATATTCTGGAGATTTTATTTATCTAGCTTTCCTGTTCGGGAGTTAGCAGCTGGCTTTTAATGAAATTGCCTGTTGCGGCCGTGTCCAGTACTGCCTTAAGATCCTGGTTATCTATGCGGACTCCTATCCGAGGGGCGTGGGTTCCCGGCCTCAGATCACTTAAAGTTAAACATTTTTCCACCCTTTGTATTATGCCGGGGCTGTCGGGTGACTCTGTGTCCCAGCAGTGGCATTTCCAGAATCCCTCTTTCCACCCTGACGGTANATTATGCCGGGGCTGTCGGGTGACTCTGTGTCCCAGCAGTGGCATTTCCAGAATCCCTCTTTCCACCCTGACGGTACCCCTTCCCTATGTCGGGGGGCCAGCTGTGGTGTCTTTTTCCTTATCGGCTGCTAGGCGGTTTCTCACTGTGGGAGAGTCTCGGTGCTAGTGACTCTCGGGGCAATACCAACACTAAGGTGGCAAGTATTGTCCCTCTGCGCTTCTAGCGGGTCTGTTTTCTTNTAGTGACTCTCGGGGCAATACCAACACTAAGGTGGCAAGTATTGTCCCTCTGCGCTTCTAGCGGGTCTGTTTTCTTTGCCATTCGCGACGCGTGTACGGGAGGCAGACTGTTCGGAATGTTTGTTTTCTCCTGTTCCTTGTAATAGAGCTCTGCCTTTATCACTCTCTCCACCAATTCCTCTATCCCCGTCGCCCGTGGATGATGAAGGGCGCTTTTTATCGCTGGTAACATTATCTTGGTAATGATATGCATTCCCTACCTCGGTACTTTCTGGAGCGATACGAGTATACATTTGCGCTGTTCGTCTAATNTGATTGAGTTGGCCTCCTGGTTAGGTAACGGGAACGCTTCTGTCCACCTGGAGAAAAGATCGGTCACAACTAGGATATATCTCTTTCCTAGGTATGTGCGAGGGTAGGGGCCCATGATATCGACGGTGGTGTGTGTCCATGGCATTTTCGGTTGATGGGGTGTGTATTGTACCTTTGGTGTAGGGTAGTCCTTGTTTTCATAACAAGTCTGACACCTGGCGAAGTATGCTCTCACATCTCGACTAATTCCTTGCAATGTATATCTGTTGGTAGGGGCCCTTAAGGTCTCGTGAAAACCCGAATGTCCTGTGTGGGGGTTGGTCATGGTTGTGTTCACAGATACTGTCTCGTAGCTCATGGGGGACCCAGATTTTGCATCAATCTGTTTGTGGGTGCGGTCTTGCCCAGATTATGTCATATCTTCCCTCGTACTGGTCTTGATAACTCCTCATTAACTCCTGTAATTTGGGGTCGGCCTGCTGTTGGTCTCGTAACAGATTTTTGTTTTATTGGAACTTTACTAGCTGTAGTTCCACGTCATCCTGCTGTGGGAGTTTTTGCGGAGAGGGGGGCAGCACTCGCTCCCAGTCGTCGGTTTCTGTCTCTTTGTTGGGAATCTGTGGTCAGCGGGATAAGGCATCGGGCAGCTCGTTGTTCGAGCCCGGACAATGCTCGATGATGAAGGAGAATTCCATTAACAATAAGGCCCACCTACCCAATTCCCAATTTGGCTTTCTCATCACTCTTGGTTTTCAGCCATGTAAGGGCCTTATTATCCGTTGTGAGAATAAATGGTCGGTCCTCAAAGTAATAGTGGTATTTGCGGAATGCCCAAATAACCGCCAAGCACTCCTGCTCATTACTGTTGTAGTGGCATTGTGACACGTTTGGCATGGTACTAGCATGTGCTATAATTCGTCGCTGGTTCTGTGACTGCTCCTGATAAAGGACAGCGCCCATTCCGGCTCCACTTGCGTCGGTCTGTAAAATTAGGGTTAATTCCGGCAAAGGCTGGTATAGGATGGTTATGTCGCCATATTGTGCCTTTAATGTTCGGAATGCTTCTTCGTGTCTGTCTGTCCACTTCCAGCAAGTTGTTTTGAGTAGGAGTTCATTAAGGGGGGCCATAATAGGGGCGACATTTGCTATAAACTCTATGAGCCAATTACATAACCCCAGAAAATGTTTCAAATGTCTCCTGTTATTTGGTACTCTAGCCTCCTCAATCTGTCTCACTTTCTCGGGCTTGGGATAGTACCCGTTTGGGTAATTATGTACCCAAAGTATTCTACTCGGGTCTTCCTGAAGTGACACTTATCCAGTCGGCACGTGAGTCCACGGAGTTCAAAGCGCTCCAGGACTTTTTGCAAGTGCTCCTGATGTTCTTCCCATGTGCGCGAATATACAATGACATCGTCCAGGAATGCTAAGCAAAATTGGCGGCTATAGTCCGTAAAAACTACTGCTGACATAAGTCTTTGGAAAGTAGCTGGTACATTTTTCAACCCAAAGGGCATTACACGAATTTGCAGGGTTCCACCTTCTGNATAAGTCTTTGGAAAGTAGCTGGTACATTTTTCAACCCAAAGGGCATTACACGAATTTGCAGGGTTCCACCTTCTGAGGTTGTAAACGCCGTATATTTCCTGGATCCTGGGTGTACTGGGATTTGCCAGTATCCACTGCGCATGTCTTGAAAGGAGAATATACGTGCATCCCCTAGGTCGCGGAGCATATTAGCCAGATTTATATTTGGGGGTGCTATAGGGTATGTGATATTGTTTAAGGCCTGGTAGTTCACACAAAAATGAAGTTCTCCATCTTTCTTTGGCACAAGCACCACTCTGGCATTATATGGTGAGTCAGTTGGCTCCACTATTCCTTGCGATTTCATCTCGGCTACCTTCTAAAATTATTTGCCTGCGGTAGGCGGGCTGGTTACCTGGTCGGCATTAAANAAAATTATTTGCCTGCGGTAGGCGGGCTGGTTACCTGGTCGGCATTAAATGGGGCGAGCATCGGTTACCTAGATTTCATGTTGAATGGCAGTGGTCTAATTTAATCTGCTGGTATGCTCGAATACGGCTACGTGAGTGTTGAGTATCTGCAATAATGTCCTCAGTTTGTCAGGCCCGAGATGGTGGTTTACCTCTTGACTACAAATTTCTTGTAATTTTTGTGTGTTTATTGGGGCTTCCCAATTAATGGTTATCCTATCCTGCTTGCCCAAATATAGGCGTTGTTGTCCACAGTCGAATATGCAATTATGGCTTGTTAGCCAATGTTGCCTGAGGATAATCTCCTCCACTAAATGTGGTGCTCAAAAAAATTCAGTTTGGACTGTTTCTACCTCTGTGGATACTGGCAATGTAATAACTCTGTCTATGGTCAGTCGTGACTCCGACTGGGCCATTTGAAATATTCTGGAGATTTTATTTATCTAGCTTTCCTGTTCGGGAGTTAGCAGCTGGCTTTTAATGAAATTGCCTGTTGAGGCTGTGTCCAGTACTGCCTTAAGATCCTGGTTATCTATGCGGACTCCTATCCGAGGGGCGTGGGTTCCCGGCCTCAGATCACTTAAAGTTAAACATTTTTCCACCCTTTGCATTATGCCGGGGCTGTCGGGTGACTCTGTGTCCCAGCAGTGGCATTTCCAGAATCCCTCTTTCCACCCTGACGGTACCCCTTCCCTATGTCGGGGGGCCAGCTGTGGTGTCTTTTTCCTTATCGGCTGCTAGGCGGTTTCTCACTGTGGGAGAGTCTCGGTGCTAGTGACTCTCGGGGCAATACCAACACTAAGGTGGCAAGTATTGTCCCTCTGCGCTTCTAGCGGGTCTGTTTTCTCTACCATTCGCGACGCATGTACGGGAGGCAGACCGTTCGGAATGTTTGTTTTCTCCTGTTCCTTGTAATAGAGCTCTGCCTCTATCACTCTCTCCACCAATTCCTCTATCCCCGTCGCCCGTGGATGATGAAGGGCGCTTTTTATCGTTGGTAACATTAACTTGGTAATGATATGCATTCCCTACCTCGGTACTTTCTGGAGCGATACGAGTATACATTTGCGCTGTTCGTCTAATAAAAATCTCTGATTCTTCCTGCCTTTGTTGTTCGTGTGTCTAGAAGTCTGTTCATGCGGCGGTAAGCACTTCCTCTCCTGCGAACTATTGTTCAGGCGGGAAGCAAACTGCTCCCAGCTCATCACAAACTCGCCATTTTTGTTCCACTAGATAAGGGCCGCGCCTTTTAACTGCTCTCGTGCCTTCAGCACCCACCCTTTATTAGGAATCCCGCCGTACTTGAATTTGTGTTCACAATTATCTATAAAATATAGAGGGTCTTTCTGAGGTCTGCCTGAAAATTCGTGCAGCACTATTTCTTCGGGTATTCTATGTGTCTGTTTAACATGGCTAGGGGGGGTTCGGTCCGGGGGTGAAAAGTGTTCCCCTTCTCCTTTGTTTTGGCGCGTACTTTGCTCGCAACATTTCCAGCAGTTGTATTGGGTTCCTTCCGTCGGACGGAATGTCTGGGACCAACCGATACACATTTTACCAAATCGCTGTGAACAGAGGCCTCACCGGTCCCTGTTTAGTCCTGTCCTGCTACGAAATTGAGCACTGCATGGCTCTTGTTGAGGATATTCGTCTTCACCTCTCCCATCCCTCGTTCTTAGGTTCTCTATTAGGGTTCCTTCGGCTCTCGCCTCCTTTCCCTCCGGTGACTTCCTGATACGCGTATCCTCCATACTTTTTGCCTGCCGCCTATAGGAATCCCTATGTTGCCGGCCTAGTACCCTTGCCTCCTCTAGTACGAATTGGTCGTTAGGCGTCAAAGGTTTTCAGACTCCCTTAAGTATTTGGTTCATCCTGACTAGCTCTGTAGTTCGGTATAGTTCAGCCTGACTAGTTCGGAAATCTGGTATGGGTGAGACCTCTTTTCTCGGGTATACGGATATAGTCTGGTTCTTGATACTGTCTGTACAGACTTATCTACGTCCCACAGTGGGCACAAATTTAACTTGATGCTATTCCCCACCTGTGGAATGTAGTGTGGTTTATAGGGTCGTAGTTAATTCCTCCAGGCACAGACTATATAGTACCTTGAAGGTTGAGGTTATTTCAATAAGGTAGTCTTTTGATGTTTCACTTAACGGGATAAACATATTGTCTCGAGTTTAAACAAAAACACATACAGAAACACTTCCGAGGTTTGGTATTCTTATTTGGCTAACTCGAGTTAACTGAGGGCGACTTAGGGGCAGAAGGGGGGGGGCTTCTCTGGGCGGCGACTTGATACTTAACTCTGCTGTTGGTGCTGGTGTGGTTTCTGCTGTGGGTGAGCTCTGGCGAAGTGGGAGGCCTTGGAAAAGGCCTGCTTTTGGTGCTGGCTCCCCCTGGATGGTTGTTCTGGGCTCGTTCTCACGTTCTCTCGCGATTACTTGACACAACTCTTCCCTCGGCATGGTGATAATGAACAGATCCCTCTTCTCGCATAAATTGACTTATATGCCCTCCAGCCTCCCTCCCTAAATGTCTGCATGTGTCTCTCTTATTGGGCGAAGGGGGGGAGGTGGTTGCCTTCAGTACAAAACCCTTCAGCCATGTGCCATAGTTTGTGAAGTTTCGTGGGCAGGGGAAGTGGTGATCTGCCCTTTGAATTTACCATCTTAGTTTTTTTTTCCACAATTTGACTACAAGGGTGTTAGGGGTGAGGAGTATTCTTGGCCCCCACTTTCAATTGGTCAGCCGTTTTCTCAGGCGTGAAGCTAGAAGTGCTCTTGCTTGGCTGTGCAATTTCTCCCGCTTTCCTACGTATTTACATAGCACTTTCCGGGTTCTTCGGCGGTATGCCAGCTCTTACTCGGCACAACCTTGACACGTGTAACTGCGATCCGTTCTAGCTGTCCACATGCCTCGTGACATGTGTCAACTGGTATGCGCTCGCGAAGGGGGTCAGCAAGGCTTCTACTCCAGAATGTGTTACACGAAAATGTGATGGTCAAATATGGTTAAAATCGAGTGATATATACAAATATGGCAGACGACTCCATATACAAGGCCCCCCGTCGTTGCCCGAGAAGCCCTATTCTTTAACTGCTGGCAGTAACTTTTGAAAATATTTCATTGAATCTTTATAAACCTTCTTTCACAATTCCATAAGGTTTGCAACTAAAAATGAAATGTAATATCATTTTGTGAGCTGTTAAACTGGCTAATATGAAATATAAATTTTATTTTAAATGTCACTTATTTAAGCACCGAAAAATATAAAAAAACTTTTTATAATAAATACTTTTCTTTGAACACATTAGACTGATTTAAATGCACTACGAGACAATGAAAATAGCTCACTGAGAAGAAGCCATGCGATAACCACGAAACTATGTAAATAGTGAGAGAATGGGCAGATATAAACATGATACCATAATGGTTCATTTGAATGTAACCGCACATCCGGCAATGGAGTTTCAGGCGCCGACTAGTGGTCGTAGACACTGTCATTCAGTCAAAGCTGCATTAACACGAGCGACACCAGACGATTGAAAGAAAGCGCCCATAGTGCAGAAGAATTCCAGGAAGATGCTAAAGACTTAGCTTTATGCAGTTCGTAGACTTCGAGAGATGATTCATAATAGAGCTGAATACCTAAGGTGTAGATTGTTCGGGTAATATTGTCAGTTGCTCTTGGGAGCAGTGGATACTAGAAGACACGCCCCTGTACCAGCTCAGAACGGACGAGGTAGAATATTTGTTGAGAGGATCGATGGATCCTCTCAAAAAGACATAGTGTAATTCCATGGCTCTCCGACCCTTGATATTAGGCAGTGTTGGGCTCCTTTCAGCCCATGTACAATTTCCCAACGCNGTAATTCCATGGCTCTCCGACCCTTGATATTAGGCAGTGTTGGGCTCCTTTCAGCCCATGTACAATTTCCCAACGCCCTGCAGAGGCAAATATGTGATTGCAGTGGCCATTATGTATGCTGCCATTAACTTTGCAACATCAGCGGCTCTGTGTGTAGTGATGCCAGGCCAGATCAATATGGAACACCTCAGACTACCTATAAGTAATGTTTCGTGATGAGTACAGATTCGCCTGGGTGTGGATGGCCAATGGTGAACACCCCAATCCTAATCTCACTATCGAGTGGCACACATCTTCCATTGCAGGCATAATGGTCTGGGGTGCCATAGCCTACGATAGCCAATTCTCTCTCTCCTCGCGTTNCACACATCTTCCATTGCAGGCATAATGGTCTGGGGTGCCATAGCCTACGATAGCCAATTCTCTCTCTCCTCGCGTAACTTGGAACATTGACGGCCCAGTGTAATATGGATGAAATCCCATGGCCCCGTCTCCTCCCATTTCTGTCTGGGATTCCTGGTGGTGTAGTCCATCTTGATTACACCCGACCGCACATCTCACAGGTCGCCCAGTACAGCTTTCATCATGTCGAAACACTATTATGGTTTTCCTGCTCCCCTGACATGTTACCAATCGAGCATGTGTGGGACCACGTTAAATTCCAGCTGCTGCCGTGCCACAGTATCCGGGTTTTGAGACTCACTGTTCAACAATTGTGGGCCCATCTGCCTCGAGAGAACATCCAGCATTTGCTAGATTCCATACGAGTTCATATTGCAGTGTATATAGAAGTGCGAGGAGGTGCGACACACTACTGAATATTTGTTATTAATGATGGTGTGATTAGTCTGTGTACATTGACGACCATAAGACTTAATGAAAATTAAAAAAACGCACACACAGAACTCAGCAAAACAAAACCAAAAAGTTAACCTTTTTACAACACCACAGGCAGATAATTAGAAAAACGATTTCCTTGTCTATAGAAAACCAATATTATTTAATAAAGACGACAATAAGGCCAACAAACAACTTATTATTACAAAACAAGACAGAATACAAAATCAGACCAAAATAAAAGAAATACGAAGATGAAAACGGAAAACACCACACGAGTGAAAAATAAAAAAACAGTGCAAAAAACGATATCATTGGACACAGCAGAACACTGAAAACTAAAAACACAGACAAAAAAGAATAAAACACAATGACACTCAAGTCAGGAACAAGTATTCCTTGTCATATTATAAAACCAAATACCTAATCCAACACTACAAACAATCCAGGAACCACACAAATAACAACAAAAAAATTACAACACAAAAAATAATTAAACGCCTTCACGACGTTTCGGGGCCTGAAATATGTCGCCTTCTTCAGGTGAGACACTGGAAGNACAAAAAATAATTAAACGCCTTCACGACGTTTCGGGGCCTGAAATATGTCCCCTTCTTCAGGTGAGACACTGGAAGAACAATGATGTTTGTCTAATGCGATTGTTCTTCTAGTATCTCACCTGAAGAAGGGGGCAGATTTCTGACCCCGAAACATTGAGAAGACTATTAATTATTTTTGTTACCATTTTTGATGTTTTTTTTTTTTTTTGTGATTCCTGTGTTGTTCGTACTGTTTAATTGTTTATTGTTATAATCTGACAAGGAATGCTTGCTTCTGACTTGTGTTTAATTATAGTTTTTTTATTTTGTGTGTGTTTTTATTTTCACTTGTGTGATGTTTTCCGCTTTTATCTTCGTGCTTAATTTTATATCAGTTTGCTTTTGCTGTCTGTCTCGTTTTGTAATAATAAGTTATTTTTCCGACTTTTTTTATTTAATTATATTCATAATTTTTTTTCCTTTCTTAAGGTGTGTCCGTTTTCAATTTCTATTTAGTCTTACGGCTGGCAATGGAAACCATCCAATCACAGCATCATAATTACATGAACTCACCATTTCCATTAATCTTCAAGAATGAAACTACTGAAGATGATCGGACGGTATAATACAGAAATGTATATGTAATTATCCCGCTCCTCTATTACTCATCTGTATCACAACCTCTATAAAGTTTCAGTATCATCCGATGCATATTTCTGTGTGCCCTGTTTTTATAGTCCAGCAGTGTAAAATCTGTTAGCCAACATGGCCAATTCCTACCGAGGGGACAATTTGCAATAGATAATAATCTTTCACCTATCATCTTTAGAGTTAATCTGCTCTATAAAATATTATTTCGGCATAGTTTCTGAGCAATATTTCGCCCCATTTCTTCATTAATTCAGACTTTGTCAAATTGACAAGTTTTCGTAGAAACTGCTAAGATTTAAAATTTTGGGGGACAGTGTGTGTGTGTGTCTGTGTGTATATATATATACTTTTAATTGCGTCCAACAGTTCTTTTTTTCCTTTATTTTTTGGTATGTTTCCTGTTAGTACTCATAAATTTAGTCAATTGCCTTTATATGTTTTTTCTATATGCATTTCAGTCGTTCCTTCACATAGCATCTTTTTTCTATTTCGGCAATAATCTTTTTTTAAATGTTTACTAAATACTATAGAATATATTTAATTTAAAAAAATGGTTTGATTGACTGTTATTTTTAAATAAAACCAAACCATTAACAATTTAGAAAATAAACATAACTTAATAACATTGTACTGCANTTGACTGTTATTTTTAAATAAAACCAAACCATTAACAATTTAGAAAATAAACATAACTTAATAACATTGTACTGCACCAAACGTTCTGGTATTTAAGGTGTAAGTCATTCGCTAGAAGTGTGTTTTATTTATACACATATCTGGCTTCTAAATTTCTTTGGTTAACTTGATTAAAAAGGATGCTATTTGAGCTACTGTATTCCCGAACATAAATCGTGAGACATGGTGGTCATAATTTTGTACACAATAAGTTACTATGTAGGGTAAACTAATACATATTAAAAAAATTATTTATTATTAAATCGGGAAAATATTTAACAGTAATGTTTTCCTTCAAACAGCTTGAACCTTGCAAGTGGTTATAACTTCACAACATTTCCTGCAGAGCCAAACTGTTCATGTGAAGTAGTACTAAGAGGACTGAAGAAATACCATAAATATGGAATTGTAATACAGGCATTCAATTCCAAAGGTCCAGGGCCATTAACCAGCGAGTTTGTTGCTCAAACACTAGAAGATGGTAAGTAACTTACATAAACGAGGAAGTGTAATATCTTGTATTCAGATTTAAAATTTCAATTAAAAAGTTTAAAAATCGTAATTGTTGAAACTATTTTTGCATGCTCTTGATATTTTAAATATCATTCTACAGAGATATTAGGAAATTAACAGTGTATGTGTAATGTCAAGAGGAATATGCTCTTTTGCTCTCTTTATATCTAAGAATGATTATTTCCAGAAATTATATATTAGAGCGTGCATATATGCGTGTTTCCGTGTGCTTTACGTAAATTACGAATTTGCTATATGGAATAAAGAAAAAAGTTTTGCTAGAATGCAAGCGTAGATGACGAGTTTGATAAAAATCCAGCTTTCATGTAATTCATGTACCCTTACATGCCAAAGCCATGGGATACGGATCTAGTATCGTATAGGTCCTCCTATAACCCAGCGAATGTCATTAACTCGTCATGGCATTGATTAAGCAAGTGAACGAAATACCTGTGGATAGATGTTGACTCATGCCTTATGGACAACTTATCACAGATCCGTGCTATTTGTAGGTGTAGGATCTTGGTTGCGAATGGACAACCGCAACCACGTTCCATAAACGCTCTACGGAGTTTATATCGGGCGAACGAGGTGGCCCCCTAGTTGTCGTTGAAACGCTCCAGAATGTTTCTTGAACCAAGTCTGGATAGCTTGGGCCGATTACACATAGCATTATTCTGCTGGAATATCCCATCGATGCAGGGGTACGTAACATCAATGAAGGGTTGCAATGCTATGCCATTAACAGCTCATACTCACGCTATATCAGAGCACAATTAATATAGGCCTGGGAACTTCCAAGGCGTAATGGCATGGTGGTGCATATGCTTATTATTTTTACATACCTACTTCTCTTCAATGACATTTGGCATCTCAGTGTATACAAAAGTAAAATTTTACACTTATGTATGAAGGTTTATCATACTAATATTATAAATGCGAACGACTGTGTGTGTGTATGTTTGTTACCACTCAGCTCCATAACGCCTGAATGTATTTTGATAAAATTTAATAAGTAGGTACTTTAGGTCCAGGAATAGGCCATCGGATACTTTTCATCCCGGAAAATTGTACAGTTCCTGTGTAATAACAACAAAACGTAATTATGCAATTGCTGGGAACGTGACCGAACTCAGCTCCATAACGGCTAAACGGATTTTGATAAAATTTGATATGTAGGTACTTTAGGTACTGGAATAGGACAAATAACACTTTTTGCCCCGGAAAATTTTACTTTTCCTGTGGAATAACAACAAAACCTAATTTTGCAACGACTGGGAACATTACAGAAGTATTTATTTCCTCCGGTGTCAGAGTTTATCAGGCCGCCCAAGGACCTCTGAAATGGCTTATCGACTGCTTTCAATCGATAACAACCGGGACCGAAAATTTTATGTGTCCTTCGAAGCCCGGAAGCGCTCAGATGTTATGCCACTAAACGGTCACTCATCCTAATGTGTGCCGCTGGGAACGTTGCTTAACTTTGGTTATCGATTAAGATACCTCAGCCAAGCACAAAAAGTAGTACCTAGGTACATTAGTTTCTATAGCCACAACTTGATGATACTCACGTTTTGATTTTCATACATCGACGCTGGAAAGCGTAAAAGTGGTAACTACGCGATAGTTTCACAGATACACTCCAAAAACAATACACTACTTCTTGGCTACCGGGTAAAAAATATTGCCTCCATTTTTGGTTGCCGTAATCAGTTAAAAACCTTGGCCAACATGGTATAATTTTATAGTTCTGTTTTTACATAAATAATTGTCTTGTCCCAATTTATTTATTAGTGTATAACTGTAAAACTCAATTGTATCCGAGCGAAGCTGGTCCGGTTCGCTAGTTCTCAATATAATTCTACACCGTTATACTGATATGGACCGAAATTTGCAGGGACAATGGTTAGTTTCCATCTTAAAATACTGCGTAGGCCAAACTTCGCCCCGGTTCCCAATTTGGACCAAACCCTCAAAAAGTAGTCTTGTATCTCCGCCCCACGACTTCCGTCGCTTCCCGACGCTTAATTCAATTATCCGCCAATTCCTGCCTTCTAGGCAGATGTACGATCTGAACTGTTCCTGTTACTTAAGTAGTCTTTTAAATTATTTGGAACATTTCATTATTTTAGCTTGCAAATTCGTCAATGTGCTTTTTTATGCGCTGTGGAATTTCTTCAAAAGTGTGTGATCCGTAAAGTGATGCCCTCTATGCGGATGTGCAATCTGAATCGTTCCTATTTCTATCTCAACTTATTATACTTTTTGGAATATTGCATTATATTGAGGTTAAAGATTGGTCATATAATTTTTGTGAATTGTGGGTTTTGGATGCAATTGTCATTATTGGGCATTCTAAATCTAACGTAGTTATAACATAGCATCTGCAGTTCATGCATGACAAAGTTACTTTGTTTTATAATATTTAAAAATAGTACTTTAATTTATATGTAACACAATTTATTTCTCTTTGTTACAGTTGTCATTTGTGTACTGTTGTTGACTTATTTAAAATCTGATAAATTAAAGGATACATTGTGTTCAGTAATATTTACTGCGACAGATCAAATTCTACAAAGGTTGTGTTGTTTAATTGATGACTTAAATTTTCTTCACTATTATTAAAAATACTATTTGCTTAAATAAAATAGGTATTTAACAGTCCCGTCATCACTTGGAGTCGAATCTCATATATTTAATACAAGACTTTAAGATTCAGTCTTATCGATGCTCGCGTTTACTACTAGGTATTAAGGTAAGTGTAATCTTGCAAAATACTCTATACTTAAAACACTGCTGTTATGATATTTTAAAATAGGGTCGTTTTTGAGTTGTAGTTTATTGCGACAGAAAACTTATTTCAGTAATGGTTAGATTATTTTCAATAAGTAAAGTAACGCCTAACATTGTGATTAAGACAGTGATTAGTTTTGCTAGTACTATAGCATGAATGGTTATTATTTTCAGTACGGTATTACTTTTTACTAAAAAAATCTACATTTGTTAATTATTAAAACAAGAAGTTACTGATAACTAATGGGCCTACTTTCCTATACATTGGTGCAGATAAATTTCAGTGAAATTCTTACAATCTTAGATGGCAGGTAGGCCTTGACGTCTAATTGACAACAGTATCATTAGAGATGAAAACAGATACAAGTGAAACAGTACCAAGACAATTGAAATACACGAGTGACTTTCCCTGGATTCTAATTCAGAAAAACTCGTAAAATTAAGTTAGAATGCAATCAACTGCATCACAGAGGCAGGGTTTATTGATCTCTGAGATATATTAACAAAACGAATTAGTTTAAGCAGGAATATCTTATTCAAACTGTCTAAAAATAATGTTTATATAATGTTTCTAATTTATACTATTAGCTTAAAATATTTGATTGAATTTAAAACTGTTAAATAGATATGCCAAAACATATATAAATATTAATATGGCCGTCATTTCGAAAATAAATGTCTCGCCATATTTTAATCTTGTAATTTAAATGGTCTTATGTAATTGTGCAAAATTTGGTGGAAATTATTTTAAGCGTCACGGAAACATGACAAAACGATTAATTTTCTCACCTGATACTGTTTTGCAAAAATCCTGTAAAAAGAGGATCTGTGTATGCATAAATTATGCTTTTAATTATAATGTTGGCGTAAAAATTTTGTTGAATTTTGTTGAAAAGTTTTATAGATATAAAAAATTAATCTTAACAATTTATACTTATAAACCCCATGACGATATGCCTGCCGCACAAACACATGTTGATTTACATTCCCTGCTGCAGCAATATCCAAAAAATTTTGTACGCATCGCATGATTGGTCCTTGAGTTATGGCATAAAACCTTTATTCTTAATGCAACTTTTGTCATAAGGACATAACGGGTATGTATTATCACATTCAATGGTTGCCATAGATACAATATACAAAGTAATTGTATATATTTAGGGAAATCCGAAAAAAACTGATTTCCTCATAACAGCGTATATGAAAAATCTTGAAATTAATAATGTGTTAAGTAGGAAAGGTAGACCTTCTATTATACATATAAAAGTGGTTTTAAACGTTTTCTCGTATTTATAATAATTAAAATTTCTTTTTTTTTATGAAAAATATGGTATTTTTGGACACAATTGCTGTCTGTTTACCCAATTTATCACTTATACCAAGAAAATCGAAGTCATTATGAAATAATACAAAAGAAATTACACACTGAGCAATATAATTATTAGTAACTGTAAAATAAAAGAGGTTACATCCTACGAATTCAACATCTCCCGAACATGGCCCACAAAATCATGGGATGTTTACTCGGAATATATATCCGGTCCCTGGCATTCTGTTGTAGGCCATGCGATAATGTTAGCATAAAAGTCTTGGAATTCTTGGGGTATGTAGAGAAGAAGTTCTTCAAATGTCTTTTATTTTCGCAACCTTCATCAGCACATATCCCTGGGGATAAGCCGGGGCACACTTCGCGAACCTGTTTCTCCGGACGTGCAATGTCGTTTGTGGTAAACTTGCCACAATATGTTGAAAACAAATGTCCGATGTAGCCAAATCTTTCACAGTAAACCTCGGATTTGGGATGACCGTATAATGATTGAGGTAACTTGACGTAGGTCACAGATTCGATCATGGCACTTATAAGCTCTTTTAATAATACCGAAATCTCTGTCGCATGGGAGGAAAGAATGGCTATGAAGTGGGAAAATATGTAAAATTTTCTGAAACAGTTTTGTGTCCGTCAGGGCAGAAGAAGACGTGCCAAATCGTGGTTTTGTTTTCACCCCCCACAGTTGCCAGAATATAAATAAATCACTGACACGTCAGGGGAACATGATTTGTAACATAATAAAAAATTTAAGATTACACTTAATTCGGGCCTTATCTCGATACCTGTTCATGAAAAACATAAATCACAGACTCACTCGTTTTGATAATGTGAACATCGGACATGTTTACAGTCAGCTGTCGCATATAAAATGTTTATTGAAATATGATGAAACGTAGTAAGACCTTTTGCATGAAATCTACGCAAATGGAAAGAATATGTTTATACGGATTTGGTTTTCTGTCGTTAGTTTATCGTAAAATAGTTTTGCCTTTCACTTATGAATAAATAATTCTGTAGAAGCATTTAGTTTCGCAGAGTCGCACAAGAGAGGGTTGCCACACTTAATGTTGAGTTCCTCATATACCCCACACACATCCATCTGAGGCCGTCAAAATAAAAAATTGTAGTTCTGATTTAAGATTTTTGCATATTACTGGTAACATATTTGTTTATTGGGGTATAGTTATTTGAATAAGGCAAACATGTTTTTTATGTTATGTCTTGCATCTAAGTATAGATGGCATTTCGTTCCATAATGAGTCACCTTAAAGTCAAAACATTCAATGCTCTTTTGAACTCGACCTCTAATGCATTCCCGTTGTAATTTTTGCCTCGCTGGTCTTTTCGTTCTTCCGAAATCTGGCAAGGTTTCGTAGCCTTCGTACACGCTTAATTTTTACTCCATTAAGAGACAAACAAAAAACTGTAATACATACCTCGATCCTTTCGTTGTTTTCTGCTATAACGAGGTATTTGAAGGGTTTCATTTTTTCACGTGAATCGTTTGTTTTACGATGCCTATGTCGTTCGACGTTATAGACTTCAATGGGACTTTGTATGTATACATGTTGTGCATCTCTTGTCTCTACACTGAGACGACAAAAGTCATGGGATACCTCCTAATATCGTGTCGGACCTCCTTTTGCCCGGTGAAGTGCAGCAACTCGACGAGGCATGGACTCAACAAGTCGTTGGAAGTCCCCGGCAGAAATATTGAGCCATGCTGCCTCTATAGACGTACATAATTGCGAAAGTGTTGCCGGTGCAGGAGTTTGTGCATGAACTGACTTCCCGATTATGTCCCATAAATGTTCGATGGGATTCTTGTTGGGTGATCTTGGTGGCCAAATCATTCGCTGGAACTGTCCAGAATGTTCTTCAAACCAATCGCGCGAACAGTTGTGGCCCGGTGACATGATGCATTGTTATCCATAAAAATTCCAGCGTTGTTTGGGTACATGAAGTCCATGAATGGCTGCATGTGGTTTCCAAGTAGCTGAACAGAACCCTTTCCAGTCAATGATCGGTTCAGTTAGACCAGAGGACCCAGTATATTCCATGTAAAAATAACCCATACAATTATGGAGCCACCACCAGCTTGCACAGTTCCTTGTTGACAACTTGGGTCCATGGATTCGTGGGGTCTGCGCCACACTCGAACCCTACCATCAGCTCTTGCCAACTGAAATTGGGACTCATCTGACCAAGCCATGGTTTTCCAGTCGTCTTAGGGTCCAACCGATATGATCACGAGCCCAGGAGAGGTGCTGCAGGCGATGTCGTGCTGTTAGTAAAGGCACTCGAGTCGGTCTTCTGCTGGCATAGCCCAGTACAGCCAAAGTTCGCCGCACTGTCCTAACGGACACGTCCGTCGTACGTCCCACATTGATTCCTGCGGTTATTTCACGCAGTGTTGCTTGTCTCTTAACACTGACCATTCTGCGCACACATCGTTGGTCTCGGTCGGCCACTGCGTTGTCCATGGTGGGAGGTTATGCCTGAAATTAGATATTCTCGGCACACTCTTGTTATTGTGGATCTCGGAATATTGAATTCCCAAACCATTTCCGAAATGGAATGTCCCAACTACCATTCCGCGTTCAATGTCTGTTAATTCCCGTCGTGCGGCCATAATCACGTCAGAAACCTTGTCACATGAATCACTTGACTACAAATGAAAGCCCAACCAATGCACTGTCCATTTATACATTTTGTACGCGATACTACTGCCATTTGTATATTTGCATATTGCTATCCCATGACTTTTGTCACCTCTGTGTAGATTGAAAATGGTTTTTGAAGGTTATGGTTTTGTCCTGGTTCCACTCCAACAGTTCTTTGGTGCAGCAAGGAAGCATCACGTCCAGTCTCATGTTGAACATTCCACAGGTTTGGCCATCGTAGCAGGTGCGGTCCATGACGTAAACTTTTGACTTGTCCTCGGCATTCATGATGGCTGAGGTATAGCTGCAGTGTACGATTACAGACTGGCATTGTTAGTACTGGATGGAGATATTATCAACTGCATATGGTCTTTGGTCACACTTCGTGTTTTTCACCGCGCAGTGTCTTCCTCGCACCTGGGGACCCCAGCATCTGTGTTTGTGGCATTCTATGTGGTGCTGTGGGCGCAGGAAGTTGTGGTGGTGGGCGACGAGTTTGCGACAAAGGTGTGGTCGTGACAAGGGCCGCTGCAGCTGCTCATCGTTGTGCCAGACACCAGCTGCATCAATGTGGATTGTCTGCAATGGTGGTGTGGTCATCGAAGCTCTCCTTTCATAGCAGGCAGTTGCGAATCTATCCATTTTCTGCATGTATGCTAGTAATCTATTGAAATTTTACCGAACTCCATGGCACATACATTAATATATATTGTTTTTGCAGAAAGGTTAGTTCGTTATTCATACGACTGCCAAAATTATTTTCTGCGTAGGACAGCATACAAACATCTCGTTCTTGGTAATGTGACTGATGTGAAACAAATAGAAGATAAATTAACTGTATATTTACTCGTATGGTCAAATGGTAGCATCGGGCAAGATACTGCATTCGGGAGCCTTTTATGTGCTGGTGCAAGTAAAAGAAAGGGGTAGTGAAAGCAATGAGATTGGCAATGGACGATATGGGTGCACTATGGTAATAGATGCTGAAAACTCTATTGGGAAAAGCTGACACAAGCACATGTGAGACAATGTGTGGTCGGTGCGGGTAAAGGAGGAGGGTGGAGCAAATACAACTAATTGGAGGGGGCCAGGTAAGTATAACCCCAATTATTTATTAGGTTTGAGCGAAGGTGACTGATTCGTTGAGCTATAGCAAGTAATTTGAGGAGTGGAGGAGAACCGACTAATTAGCCAATTAAAAAGTTTGTAAGGGTGGAGCGAATGCATCAAGAGTGGTGGGAACTTGCCGACTAAGTAATCAATGCTTAATTAACACGGGTTTTCTTCCCGAAGAAAGGAAAAAAAAAAGGGGGGGTAGTTGCACTGCATCTCGGCTCTTGTATAAATTTTTCCAGTTAACATCCTATACTGTAACATATACATTTTTCACTTATATATAATTAAGAAAAAATAATGTACTACGCATTTTGCCACAGATAGAGAAACACTAATAACGAGCCATTTATCGATATGTAATACTGGCTACAGTGGCAGAGTGAGTGACTGATAGCGATGGCTATAGTATTCGAATTCTTGTGATTGAATAATGGTGTGGGAAGGAATCATCTGTATGAAACTTTTAAAGCTGTACTGCATGGTGTAATGGCTATAAAAAAGTGTAGGTGCTTAGCTGAGTTAAGCTTGTAGTGCAAGTCATTTTATTTTGTAATCTCTTGCTGGCAGAACATTTATTGTGGTTGGTAGATATATACAGACTGGTGGGCTCATTATTTTACAGAAAGCGAAGATAGAATACCAACGCGATCGAAGTTGGAATGTATTCTGGAAAGTAATTTGTGCTGTTACTGCAATCAGACATCTTCTAAGCACAGCAGTGCTCGATGGAATGAGGTCAACTGTCTGTTGAACAAGTATAATGCCACTTTAATGTGTGACAAGTGCAAACCTATATTTGTTCGACGAAGTTACGCCCTGAAAAGATATCTCATAAAATGTTAAGGTCTCGTTTCACTATTTATCTGGCACAGTAGCATTATAGTTGTGGTGGGGTGGTAACAGGCACGGCAAGTATAGGGGGATCATCAAAGGAGACAATTTCAACTATGAATGTCTCAGACAATTTGTTGCACCTATCAAGGCATTCGTGCAACTACTTCAATATGACATTTCCAAATGCTAATAATGCAAGAAGACATGAAATAACATGTACATAAAGGAGTACCATATGCATAGTATATTGATGTGAGAAATACTCTGAACTATCTGCATGTACTAATGATTTAAATGGAAATTAGAAATATTTTAAGAGTGTTGCACACAGCACCTTGGACTGATAAGATCAGCTTTCAACTCCTGAATTTATGGCGAAGATGGTTCTGGATGCTATCTCTTCTCACAGATCGGAGTCGTGGTCTATCATTGTACTGGCGAGAGATCTGCTGCACTGTGACCTATCTATCCGCTGTTAGCAACTGAGCTAGGCGACAGTGATCGCTGTCATCTTGCATTGTATACCATGTTAGTTGTCTCCAGTCGTGGTGGTTTTACTCGAATCCTGGAACTCATGGCACACTCTTGACATGGTGGTCTGGTGCCTACACGATGTAGGATATGGAGTGCCCCATAAATATGACCTAAATTATCTGGCAACGATCAAATGTGCTATGTTCTTGTTTCTTCCCCATTCTGTGCTCGACTAATAGTCGGAAATTCAGTATAAAGTGTGACGACATCCTAGTCATGCATAGATAGGCACTATGGGGTGAACACAATGCCATTTCGCCAACATGGTAGGTATCTGCAAATCAGCTGCTCATGAGTGTGTGCTATTGTTAAAAGATGCCTGAGAGGCGTATCCGAGTTCATGGGAGATGGAGGTTTTAATAAAAGTTAAAGAACTAAACTTGATTTGAATTTATTCACACAGCTATTATTTACAGCATTATATTATTTATCTCCAGTATAACTCTTTTTATTTCACAGTGAGAGCAATATTTAATGTCTATTTCAACTCTAATTAATGTGTTTGGTTATGGCCAAATAACTCATACTTATCGGTCCCTATGCGCTTTTTATAGCTGCTGGCCTTGACCTGGAAGGTTCACCGCACCCCTAGTCATGCTGAGAGAAACGAGGTCAGTAATCCATAGCGTTCTTAGGATGTCTCAAAGACACCCGATACCCAAGTTCAGGAGCGGCACATGCTTTAGGCATAACAGGCACTCTTTGTAAACATTCCTTTGTGAAAAGCTGCCGCATCTCCGGTTACAAATAATTGCACGTGTATCAATAAGTCATCCATGCCTCGCATGCTCACAGAGCGGCCACCTGTAACACTTCCCCTTCTCAAGCCTCTTCGTTCCGAACAGACTCTACTACATTTGGTCCATCGTAGAGTGCCAGTCGATCGATGTGGACAACCTTTGGCTTCGCCGAGAGCCTTGACTACGAATCCGAAAGACCACATCATTGATCTTCTTCATAATCCTGTAGTGGCCTTCCCAACAATTGTGTAGAGTCAAGTACCCTTTTCGGCTTTGTGGGCTGTACAGCCACACTAGTTGTCCTTGAAATACCACGTCCGACATTCTCCTCTCATAACAGGTCTTCAATCTGTCACTATATGGTCGTTTTTGCCCTAGAGAAGGTTTAATCCCGTCGTTGCCAGTTTGAAAAGATGAAGAATCTACAGAATTTCCGCCTGTGTATTTACTAAGACCATGTATATCAATCTCAAAATTGCTGGCACATGTGGTGGATGCTGCAGGTTGTGGCTGGATCCTCGTCCGACATACACTGAAGCGCTTGTAGCTCCTGTCAACTGCCTCACTCCCATTCTCGAACTCATGTAACTGGTTCATTGCTTCCCGAGGCACTTCTTCCATGGGACTGCTATCCTCAGAGCCACTACTGAGAGTGCTGTGACATCATTCGCTTCATACCACGGGCTCCTTTCACTTCTATATGGCACAGTGTGCGCAGGGCATCTGGACAGCATCGCAAGTTATCATGTGCATTTCCCAACTACTTTGTGAGGTGTGCAGTTTGCAGCTCACCGATGTGGTGTCACAGTTGTTGGACATATGCACGAAGCTGACAAATTCCTTCACGCAGGTGCTTGCATGCACTCATCGTAGCTTTTTGTTCATCTCGCTGCTTCTTTTCTCGCTTCTGCTTCTGTTTATGCCGTTGTCTCAGGTGCCCTGGCTGTCCGCAATGTGGGTGAGAGGCGGTGAAGCTCTGTAGCAGTGACCGTGAAGTGCTCACAGAGCAGCCGCCTCTCACATTATGTGTGCAGATAGCTAGCTATGAGCATGCTACACTGTGTAAACCACCATTGTGAAGTGTTTTGATGGTTGATGAGGCAGTGAGGGGGTTGTGGGTGTGATGGTTTGTGGGGGAGGTGGAATTAGTAGGTGGTGTTGGCAGGTGGAACTGTAGTTGGATTACAATGGCTATTGCATTATAATTGTATTCGCCTTGAAAAGACGAGTCCTTTGATACATAACATTGGATGCTTAAGTCTTTGCATTTTTTTAATATTTATATTAATACAAACATCCTACTGACTGTACAATGTGACTGGAGTTCCAAAACTTTTGAGGATCTTCATCTGCAATGTGGAGCTCGGCCCCTGCACTGTGGAAATAGCATATTTTTTACACATTTTAGGGAATTTAGGGTTATGGGGGTTACTGGAGAAAAATTGGAGGCTAAACTGGCATTTTCTAAAGTCAAACAGGTTATTTCGAGGAGAAAACGGGTCATTTTTGAACCATCAGTCGTGACGTCAACCAAGATGCTAGAGGAATCCTGAATCCTGCCCTTGATCCTGGACGTGAATTCTGGGACAGTATGTTCGAAAATGTGAAAAGAAAGCAGTTATCAATATGGGCTAAGATATGTGGAGGGCGTGTACAACTATGCTTACAGCAATGACTACCACTTTACCGAAATTTAAATATGAGTAGTGGCCCTGGCGGAAATCTAACCTGTATGGTCGCAGTGTGAGTATGTGAGCTAGCCACTCGCCCACCGCGCTCCAGGAGCACCTTCAACAACTGTTTACAGCAATACATGAATCACTTCTGAAAAGAGATTTACTTAAAACTACTAGTTTGCTGATTCCCCTTTTACAAATACCAACATATTCCTTTGTCATTTATTTCTAATTAAACCGTGTATATTTTAAATACTTATGGCGCAGGTTTTTATTAACAATGCTGAAGAAGCACACATCTTCTCTGTATACCTAGTTTTAGGTGGTGACATCACTAATATTCAGAACAATTGTTGAACATTTTGTCGCTTACAAAAAAACACATTTTCTGTCATTCATAATGTTTTCAGGAGTATTTCATTTTATTGATGATCTCCATATAGTGTTGCGACAATAATTATTTAGTTACAAACTCCGAAAAATGAAATGATTTCTTTCAGAAAGAACCAATTTTATATGTATAATAATTTTATGCATATAATAAGCACATTGAAATAATTTACTTATACTGCTAAGGACGCAGTCCTTATGAGTAGAACGTATGCCAATATTTAACAAAAAAAAAACAGTTTTATAAATTACACCACACGAATGAGCAGCATCAACGAAAACCAATGCTTTACATGGTGGATGTATTCCGTAATCATCTTTTATAGACACATGTTAAAAATAACTGTTTAGTGCGTGAATCTGAAGTCACGAGCAATAGTTACTGTCACGGAGTTGTAAAACCTCTGCTGTCAGCATTATTACCATCCATACACCAAGTCCGGCTAATGGATTTCCTTTAGCCGCACAGTTGACCTGAAGACAGAAAAAAAAAAAACACATTTTAGACATTTGAATTTACATGTAACGATTATATTATCACAATGTCGTCTACAAATTAGGGTACGGTAAAATCGTTTGGTCTCAGCAGTGGAAAATAAATTGTCCAACCTGCACATATAAGTGGTTGCTATACAGCAGACAAAGATGTCCTCTCCAGTTGTGTAGTCGGTTCACTGCTGATTAACCCCTTAAGAAACCACCCGTCAAAAAAAATTCCTGCTCATAAACTAGATGAATATGAACCCCACTAAATAATATGCTCCGATTGTACGCTCATCGCGAAGAAAAATTGAAAACTTATACATAGAACAAGGCTGTGACCTATAGTGATTCTAAGATGTAGTGAAGATGTAGGCGAAGTAGCTTATTGCTGATACTGTAGAGCTACATAAAATGTCTCCTTAGTGGGACATCCAGACTCATATTTTTCAGAAAACTTAAATTCAAGGCAACCTTTCCCCTGCTACTCAGATGACGAGCAGCACATCTGCAACTTCTTGTCAACTGAGACGTTCCAGGACGCACATGTTGAGAGCCGAGCTATGCTACAGAAACCCAGCTGTGGATGGGTCACAGTGCACACTGTAGCCGACGTCTCTTGGTGTGTGGGCGTGTTGAATATGTTAACTGATCTGTAGGTTACAAACAATGCCATTAATATTTCTATGCATTTTTATTTATCAACTTGGAAATATTTATTCATGACATTTTGGGAATGGCTGTAAGTACGCATGCATGTATGCCCCACTCTAATAACATTTGAACCCGCCAACAGATTGTAATAACATGCTGTAAGAATATTGTCGGGAAGAATATCTGATCATCTAGATTTGGCGGTATTCTGTGTTCGATTTTCATTGCCGCGACTGAGGAAGTTGCGAGGAGCGAAAAATATACACTAGGCGGGGCAATGCCACAGTGTGATGCTGACATTTCGCAGAGGGTGCCATCCACAGGGGGTTAAGTGTTCTACTTCCGCGAAGTGTGCAATTCTCGCTGGTGCATGCGGCCCGGCCCGTCGTCAAACCATGGACTCACGGTACTGGCTAGGCCCGGGGTGTAGCGACCCAAGTCTCGCAAGATCTTAGCTAGCGAGTTGCGAGCTGGCACATTAGTGCGAGGCCAGAGAGTCGCTGACTGGATGCTAGTAACATTGTGTGCATCTTTGGGACTTTCAGCGGCGAACCTATTATTGTATTGGTAGAAAGTATGTAGGGTGTCAATGAAAGGGCCTTGAGTAGTTTTGTATATAGCTGATGCATATATTTTTAGATACAAAAATTTAAATAGGCTGCTTTTACTCATTTTTGAGTACTCAAAAATGGCATTTCTAATGTGCATGACGTCTTGAAAGTAGTCCATAGCCTTCGTCTGAAGTGTGTGTCCTTTTCGTAGCTCAACACATTGGACACGCGGTTAATAGTGTTTCAGAAAAACGAGAATTACTTACTCTCTGTAACGCAGTTAAAGCGCCCTAAGGTAGACGATCAGTACAATGTAGGTTTTGTAGATCATTTTGTATGGGATTCTCTGTAAATAGTACTCAGATTTTGTGGTAATATCTAAATGGTGTTTTGCACAACGTAATTATTGAGTTGTCTAATAATTAACGAATTAACAGTGTGATCTATCTAGCTAATTGTGTTACATAGTATTTTGGCAAGCCTTTCGCAATAAACCCGTAAAGTATTGATGAGAATTAGCTATATTATTTTATGGTTTAGAGACCCCTTTCCCTTAAGCAAATGTAAAGGAGTGTAGAGTTTTTTCCTAAGCCTAACCCCCCATAAATCTCTTGGAAGAACCCTAGAAAGGAAAGTAATAGCGAGTGCTCATAGGGTTTAACCCCCCCTTTTTTTATTTGGTTATGCTTGTTTACCATACTATACTTGTAAAAAGCCCCCACCCAGGTTGCAGATGTGTAAATGAGCATTGTAACAGCGTGCACGGGACAATATTATACCTTTAACGACCATCACGACACAACCTTTCATGAAAGTAAATATTTTGTATTTATAAAGTCTAGACTGCAAACTTGTATAAATCTGCTAGGAATTGCCACAATCATGGCGGTTGTGGCACTCAGCGCATGTCGGAAATCTGTAGGTTCTCCCTCGGTGTGGTCTGTGGTGGTCTCCCAGATGCCTGCCTTCCTCTATACACTAGCGTCAAGAATGTGCTATTGTAATTTTTGTACGGCCGGTGAAGTGACTGTTCTGCTTGCCACAGCCCTACAATGTGAACCCTCTCGAACGCGTCTCCGAGGTATACTACACTTTGAAGGGGTGCTACCAACACGACAGTAAGAGTCAGAATGGAAAGCATCAATGTTTCAAAAATCGCTTCACATTTCAAAACGAACAGCTGTACGACTATGTCATTTTTTTGCATACCTCCCCTGCCCCTCGTCCAAACGCATTCTTTAAATAATTTGGCCCACTTCAGTTTGAAGTTCATAAAAAATAAAATGTTCGCAAAAAAAATTGATGATCAGTTGGAAAGATATTTAAACAACTGTTTAATAAAAATGCATTACAAATACTTATCGACCTACATCCCCCTCCCTATTGTACAAAAACCCTGTCTTTATTTCTGAAACTGGCTGTCAAAAAATGTAACAACACTGTCATATTATCAAGTGATGCCACAAAGTCTGCTTGTAATTTGTTGTTGGTCACATGGCATATCAACTCCGCAGAATATAGGACTAATATATTCTCGCGACGTTTCAGTATTCTCTCTCTAGTAAGTTTTATCTTTTCGTAGTGTGATATGTGTCCCAAGTGTTAAAATAGAGAGAACATGTCAAGACATGTCTGTGTACAATAACTTGCATCAGTGTTAGGAGTTAATTCTGTGATAGTGAATATAATATGTAATCTCCCGAAAACAACCCAACTTAGGAAATGTAATACGTAAAGTTAAAAGTGTACGACATGTACATTTTAAAGGTGACACTACATAGGGCATGGATGCAGTAATGTCCGGCAAGGAACAAATACAAACATGGCTGCTTGAAATCACCGTTTAATTGATATATTCTTGCTCGAACTGTATATACTCATGTGTACAGGTGTACATACTCATGTGTACATACATGCACGAGCTGTTCAACATCATTCAAAGTAGACTCCAAGGTTGTCCATGGTTCGTTGCGAGCGATGAAGCAGACGGGAAATACCATCGGCTACATGAGATCCGTCCATGTGCGCCACCTCTCGTCGAAACACTGTGACGATGTCTGTCTCACGTGAACAACCTTGGAGACCACTTTGAAGGATATTAAACAGCTCGTACTCGTATGCTCACGTGAGTGTATACAGTTTTTACGAGAATATATCAATTAAACAGTGATTTCAGGCAGCCATGTTTGTCATTGTTCCTTGCCTGACATTCCTGCATCCATACTCCATGTGGTGTCACCATTAAAATGTACATGTCGTACACTTTCAATTGTACCTAGTACATTTCCTGTTTTGGGTCAATTTCGGGAGATAAACAATAGTTGCCATGACTTTTGAATCAGCCCTCGTATCTAATAAGTAGGCTGTGTGTATTTTCTTTCTCTGAATCATTTATCTTCTTTCCTATGGCATATTGCATAATTTACTCAAGCATTTAAGCAACTTATTCTGCCATGTTTGTTTTATAAAGAAGAGTAAATTTACGGCATGCCTATACCTGGCGTCCTATCGTCGCCTTTTGCAGTGTAATCGCTGACTCCTATTATGTTGTCTTTGTCGTTAGAAGTCTGTTGGTTGGACACCATCACGATCGTGCAAGTTTTTACAGTTCCTGATTCCCTTATTGAGTGTCCAATATGTAAATTGTTGTATATAACATAGCATATTTGCGTATCTAATCATAAAAGTAAAGGAATAAACGAAAAAATGAAACTCTAACGTTTGTGAGTATCAATAAAAATGTTACACCCTTGATGTAGTGACGTTATATTTTATTGTGAACCTGAAGAAGTGGCGAAGAAACATTTATAAAGTAAGAAAAGGCACTTGAAACTTAGGCTTGAACAACAAATAAGGTGACCAGTTTTCCATACCATGCATGGAGTTGCAGTGGGACGAAGCAAGCAGAAGGAAAGTTCACCTGGATGTTCCACACAGAAACTGCACTATATCAGAGAAGTGGATTTGTATAGAAGATACCATCACCACAAGCAAGCTCATAAAGTATGTGCAAGGTTAGCTGACTGTGTTAAAATTAATTGTCAAGTTAGGCAGACAAGAAGTTACCATATAAATAAAACATCAAGATATATAGGTTATTAATTGTTAATTGCATCTTAATAGAATTCATCCTAATTCTCCTTTTATTTTGCGCCATGCTGACATATTTTTAAATCCTCGGTATTTGATATACCATAAAGCAAATATTTGATTGCTTAAAAAATTTAATAATAATAATTCAGCATCACCAAACTCGCATCATGCTAAACTGCACAGTTATTTCTAAGAATTGTAATTTATTATAACATAAGCTGCTGAATGTACATGCTTAATAATACATTTTTCTGCATTTATAATATTATTCACACAAATAGAAACTATAACGAGTCCTGGCTGTCGTGGAGTGAACATCGTGCTGGCGGCTGCGCCGCTCCGGGATCTACCCGCCCCTTGGGACCAGCGAAGGATGCGGACATCTGTCAGCACGAGGCGACTACAGCAGCTAGGGCGCAGCGACTATTCTGCAACTCGTCGCGTCCCCAGGTGGCGGATAGGGGATCTCCAGGCTCTGGAGTGGCTGGGAATATTCTAATACCAGCCCGCGGACCAACTGGCCGGTGCGACAGCGCCGTCGTCGTGGACGTCGGGGACCTGGGCGGCTCGGTACGAGTTGGCGAAGCGCATCAGTGGGAGGCAGCTCAACGATCAAGGCGGGGAGGGGGATCTCGAGGTGCTGAAACTATGCGAAGTGTAGCGAACCTCACTACTGGATTCTGCGAGCTGCTGACTGCTGGTGCGTGAGGAATGGCCATGGAATGCGTCGGACCTCTGATTAAGCATCCTGGGCCAGCTGCGTTCGCCTCCAGCTGGTAGGTCCTGGATGTCCCGCCGAGCCAGAGCTCACCTCCGACCGACGGACTATTTTGGAGGAAGAGGGAGAGGGTGGCCCCCTGGATTTTGGCTCCCCGCCTTCACCCACGGCGTGGAGATCCTGGCGTCAGCGTGGAGGAGCGAAGACGGAGTAGGTGCCATGACTGAGCCGCCCAGACTGCCGACTTCCACGACGAGAAGCAGGATGGCCCTGCAATTGTGGCTACTGTTAATATTACTGTGCAGACACATGCGCAGTCATATTGACAGCAGTTATACCCCAAGGGTGCTTGCACCCACAGCCATTTTCTCTTCTAGAGCCAAAATTCCCATTTTTAAGCATGTTACCAAACCTGCTGTCTCCTTATGCATTTTTTAATGCATGATAAGTTTGAAACTTCTTTTCTGTCGAGAGGGTTTTTACCGTGTCTATGCGGGTTTTTTCCCCTCTCCCTTCTTTAACTATAGCTTGCTATACGCCCCCTTAGGGATGTAGTCCATGGCCTAAACTCGGCCATGGCTGCCAAATATCCCTCCTCGCCAAGATGCACGCCTCCTTTGCATGAAATTCCCTATCCTTTAAGCGTATGAGGTTCTACCTTGAGACGCACTAATCCCCCGTACCTACCGCGGGCCCCAATAACACATAGTTTTAAAGTAGGTTAGGAAAAAAAAATAGAAACTATAAGGGAGAAGTTTTTTCAAATAAAGCAATCAGTAATTAATTAATTAAAAAATTAATTCCTGCTTCTACAGAGGTATAAGGCTACGAAATACACACCATTTTCTTGGGGAGAGGACTTGGGTTGTCAGTATGAGAAATGCCATGAGAAAATACAGTTTACATATCAACTGCATTTATGAAATACTTTTGCAAATTTATGGATTTGTAAACAGAATTTTTCTCTGCAAAAGTTAGTGCTCATGGCGCTTAAAATATCAGTTTGGAAGATGCATATTAATAGACTGAAAAATAGTCGTGGTTTACTCTTACTTAGATGCTGCAACGACATCCATTAATGCTACACCGAAGAGAGCTTTTTTATTTCTCTCTAAAGATTCTCTTGCAGTTACACTCGCACCTCAATCTTCTACCTGCATATTTCCTGTTCCTTATCGTTTTACTTTGACAAAGTACGACTGAACACTGTTCAACTGAACCTATAACTCTCTATTCTTTCCGCTTAACCAAACACCATATTCACTCCTTTAGACGCCATTTCGTTAAATTTTGATTGCCTTAGTTGTTATGCCCATGACTAGTACTAAATCACAACTTTCTGGATACCATAACAATAAATCAAAATTCGATCCTGTATTTTGTTCGTAGAATTGAGCGACGAAAATAGGAGATACTTGTGCAGAAATGTTGATGTAGTGACCAACATTTGGTTGCTCAGCTAAGGCATAGGCGTGCGAAAAGAATGGAATATATATGCAAGTGCAAGTTGCAGGTGGGAAGTAAGAACTTAATAAAACTAATACTATAAGTAATATAACAAAATAACTTTAATTATCGCACATATTTACAACAGTTACATATCTATAAAATCATTCCTCCAACGAGGCACACTGTTATCATGTATAACACAAAGCATTTTCACAACTAGCTTGTGTCCCATGTATCACATTAATTCTCCAGCTGGCAGCGTTATGAGATCAGGTAGGAATTACTGGGCGAGTGCACATGCAGTGTTGCCACAAACTTGGAAATTGAAATTACTGTTTGACAACAGATCAGGCTTCTCATTGACGATCTATATAGGTTTTATAGGAATCTAGATCACGCTGTTTGGCACTGCTTCTTAATTTTCGTGAAAGGTGGCATAACAGTTACCATTAGATGCGTTACAAAAATACTTAAATGTTAAATAGTATGAAACCCGCAAAATATCACAAATACACACTAAATAGATGCTGCAAGGATCATGGTTTACTGATGGGCTGACAAAAAATTTATATTCATATCCTCTTTGGAGCTATTGATATTCATATACTGTAAACAGTTTTATAATACAGTCGTGATAAAGGCAAAACTCACTGTTTAGCCATCAATAACTGTTAAAGGGGAACAAGTTTGAAAGTTTTGTGGAAAAACTTTTCGAATTTTCATATAATAGTTTTTGAAAGTGTGAGTGAATTATTCTGTGAAAACTAGATGTCATAATCATAGGAAACTGAAATGTGTCTGTCAGTTTGTGAATCAGCCTGTTTGAACAATTTATGACTCACGTGGTATGTTCGTGATGTTATTAATGTGTGGCATTTATGTTTATAAACGTAACAGCTTTTTGATGTTCTAATAACGTTATTTTCGTCCCCGCTGAAGTATGTCAGTAAGCAGCCGAAAATTATTATGGCGCTGAACAAAACGCTGTCTTTCAAACATGTAGTGTGTGGTAAAGCCTGATCTGCTACCAAACAAAGTATGGGAAAGTCTGACGTATTTTCACTCCTCGGAAATGTTCTTGAAAGCTCGGCGCTCGTCGTGTCTGATGCATGTGTCGTGATGCGTGTTGGTTTTTATATTTTTCTTGTGGTTTGAAATGCGGAATGTGAACAGGGGTTACCAGCGTGACTACTATAAGTGACTGTAATGAGGCCGTAGCGGGGTGTGTGTTGTAGCGGAGGAGTGTATCATGGCAGGGGAGGTCTCTAGGCCGAGCGTTCAGGAACAATGCCGAGGAGTGAACAATGCCGTCTCTGCCTTCACCAGGCAGAGACGAGGTGCAGCAGAGGAGTGGGGGCAGTAGCCTTCACCAGGCAGATACGAGGTGCAGCAGAGGCGTGAGGAGTGCGACTGCAGCATGCAGGGCCCGTGACACCGCCACCCCGGAGAAGTGACGGGTGTGTGCTATGGCACCCGGGGTGGGTGGCGTGGTGATGCAGCGGGGCGTTGTCCTAGTTGTGGTCGTGGTAGTCGTCGTGGTTGTGGTCGTGGCCCGAGTTACCTTGAAGCCGGCGGGGTAGAGGGCGACGTCGAGCCATGTGGCGCTGCTAGACCATGGCCTGGCGGGCTCTGCCACGCTGAACGACATGGTCAGGTTCTCGTAGCCCTCCTTGTACACCTGCACACACAGTCCAGTCACGCACATGCATTACCTTGTACATTTGAAAATCACTGCTCACTTCATTGTTTTTGTGCATCGTGTCACATTAAACATCGTATGGTGATATCTAAATAGGATAGAGCTAACTTAAAAAAAATCACCAGAGATTTTCCAAATCAGATTGGGGAAAAAGATTCAGATTTCAGTTATAGACGAGGCTCGGTTACTCACGTCAGTTTAAACTACATGTAGACAATTTTGAGGTACTGTCATTCAGATAGGTAAAGTGTTTAATGACATGCCACTCAGTTTAAGCATCGTGTGTGAAAAACTCTCTCTCCCCGATATGTTCCACCAGTTGAGGTCAATAACTACCACCATATGGAGGTTGGAGTGTTGCATGTTGATAATCATGTTTTCATAACTGCCACTTGTGGTGTCACCAAGCAGTTTTAGCAGCAGTTCACACGTGAGAAGGGTGGTGGTAAGTGCAAAACTTTTACCAGCATCTAAGGTTCACTGGAAAATACTTGATGATGCAATGATTCACCGCAGGTCTTGTTGAGTACAAATGTGATCGAACCAGTCACTCGAGTGACAGGTAAACTTGTGAAATGACTACATGTACGGAAGCCCACTGCAAGGGAGCGACAGAACTACCATGAAACTAAGATCGACAGGCAGGGTCGATGGAGTGTGCGACAAGAGATGTCACATATTATAGGTGTTCCCAGATGTGTACCAATGAATGAATTTGAGATGTTTTGAAAAATGTCATTAGTACTGAATTCAACTGGTTGTAGCAATTTTAAAAGCAATCTACATTCGTACCATCTGTCCATAATCTCATTTTGTGCAGTCTGTATGCAGCGAGGAAGGTGTGTTAACGAATGTTAGTGAATCCTATAATTTACCAAAATAACACATGAAAAGTATGGTGGGTACTGGGATTGATACCATGGAAATCTCTGCGATATTACGCGACGGAGAGATCCTCCAAGAAACAGAAAGTTTGACGAGAGAATAATGCAATCGTGGAGAAGGAACAGCGTCAAGAGGGTCGTGCCAAATGAGGACCTTCAAGTACAAATTGTTGTAAGTAAAAGAGAACAGGAGTGGCTGGCCCTTCTTCGACTGGGTGCTTGCACTGGTGAGAGGAACGACAATACACAACCTTTATGACAGTCATAGGTATTGAGGGGGCAACCAAACGGCCTTCCTTCACATGGAAATCACTGGCCAGATACCACTTGCCCATAACCTGCAGGTAGGCAATACAACATTCAGACATTCTAGGGGAATGCCAATGCCATTCTGATGTTTATAGGCTGTTCACGGTTAATTGAACACTTTTGAAACCAGCCTTTGTAAAATGTCATTGTTCCTACCTGCATACAATTAACAGGTGCACTGAGTTGCATGGACCCTGCAAAGTTAGTAACGATGGGAGGAAAGTAGTTCCATGTTTTAAGGTTTAATTAAAGTGTTAGGTGTATATATATAATGCGAATACTAAAATCATTTATATTGTTTTCAATTTTTTTAAACGTTTATAAGTGTAAGAATTAGCAAATTCGTAAAATATTATTGTTTTAATTGCTTTACAGTTTTACTCGACCATGAATAAAGTGATGAGGCCCATGGAAATGCTAAGTTAACATGTGGATACTCAATGTGTATACAAGTAGATCGTAAGCAGGACTTTCAGAAATGCTCAGTTTACCATGAACTGTCTGTGTGAGTTGACTCAGTTGGCTACAAGCCACTGTTTGGCATTAATCAAATGGTAAGATGCTGGAAAAGGCTTGTTGAACAGTTTTTAGGCGATTTAGGAGTGCCATACACGGCACTTTTAAAAACCCTCCTTAAGATATACTCGTACGCACGTTGTGTGTTCTTCCACCACGTACACAATTAACGTTCTCATGGGCATGGTCACATTATTTGTGCATCAGTCAAGCGAAACTGTGAAATTATTATTGTGCAAATTTCCATCTCTTTGCGCTTGTATCCATTAAGAAAAAATGTACAGCGAAATAAGTCATGTCAGTACTCGTAAATGTTTACCCAACTCTCTTAATCGGATGTTAAGACATGGAACTACTTTCTGTTCGTTGGTATCAACTTTACTAGGTGCATATCAGCCAGTGTGCCTGTTAATATGTTGATAGGTTGATTTCAAAAGTGCTCAAATAATCGTGAACATTCTATAACATTGGTTCCATAATGTAGAGGCAAGGGTGAAAAATAATGACAGGATAGTAATCAAAGTAATATTTTTAAAACTTAAGTTCCATGTTGCCTGCTGTGTGTGTGATTAATTTCGCCACCTTTATTAATAATGTGTTTTACGTTATTTACCTGGCAGAATGCCGTTGAGTAGAGATTAAGTTTTGTTAAATTATTTTAGGTCAGTGTGACAGTATTTAAATTAACTGACAATGTTTGCCGCGATTGAGGACTGCCATGAACACCTGCAGTACTAATGACTGGTCTTCTAATGGGCTTCGGTAGAGGATAGGAAGTAGAGTTCTTGGAATGTCTTAATGGAGCTATTAATACCAGGCTCAGCTTCGGGCGAAAATGTATTTAATTACTGATTTTTAACAGCGCCACCTTATGCTGGGAAGGGTATCTGCTGTGTAGCGGGAAGGTTGACTTACTTACTTGTATAAGCTGAAGTTTCAACTAAAGGAAGTCGCACATCCCCGACTTAAATGGAACTGGGACGTGGAATGCCTTGGCTGGAAAGCACCTAGCAACATTGGTCATGTCGACTAGGAAACAATTCCGAGTAGTCACTCTTGTTTCCCAAGAGAAACTAACATTACTGTGAACCTAATAAACTGGCACTCGTGCACAGTTCACGCAAAACAGTGACAGTAGTGTATTTTTCTTCAATCGAAGGCATGGGCTGTGGTTTGGGAGCTTCGGCACATTGGACATGTGCGTGATCTTGACCTCGACCGGGAAGCCTCAAATACAAAAATTTGAGCAAAAGCGCAAAATTTAAAGAAAATTCAACCAGAAATTAATAATATAATAAATTAAAATTATGGAAATTACAAAGCATATATATATAAATTATCATATATTAAAAAAATTAAAATTAGTAAAATCGAACATTTTTGTAAACAAAAATTTACATGTAAGAAATGTAAGGTTCGATTCTTTTGAAGACAGCGGGGCACCTTCACTCACAGTAGAACTGCTAGCAGATGACTAACCTCCACTGCTACTTTTCCATATGTTATAATGTCTGACTATCCCACCCTCGATACCCACTACCGACCATTATTTCGCTATTTGCCCACTAAAAGATGCTGATAACTTATGTTGTCAACATTTCCCGCTAAAATACACTTATAACTCATGTTTTCAATACATATTTCAACAGCCACATCGCCCGTGTGTCAAATATATTTGATGCCAGTTCTTGCTTACTTCGTTTAATTAATTGATTAAATCTATATATATNTATATATAAATAATGCAACTGATGAACGATTTTTTTTAAATTAATGGTGAAACCATATGTATAAAATAATGGAAACACAAACACTTATCACTTTTTAATATATATTTAATGATTATAAATTCGATGTATTTTATTTATTAAAAAATAAAAAGTTCAGCCCATTCAAAATATAATTTTTAAATTATTACTTTAATTGTGCAGAGAGTATTGCAAAACCCTGCAGAAATATCTCTTTCAGTTACTTCATGAATGTTGTTTTACTAATAGATCTGTATTATTTATTTTTTCTATATATTTTAGAGACAGTGTGGCATATAATTGGACATTTCTTTTAGGCGAATCCGTACATGTTGCAGTCTGCGTATTACTCAAGCTATCTTCGCTGCACTCACTGGGAGACAGTTTGGATTTTTCACTACTGGCATACCAACACTAAATTATCTGTATAACGTAAGTATACACACATGTAATTTTACATAAATAAAAATAAATCTTTTATGTACATGTAGAAATATGAATAATAATAATTATGTACATTATAAATATAAAAGTTTTTTTGTATAACGTACTTAATTTTATATATGCCTACAATAATATTATAAATGCCGGGTGTTGATCTATGACATACTTCGGAGGGGGGAGGGGCATGTAATTTTCACGAATGAAGTCAGTAATCTAGAATTTCTCCCTCAAAAACAAGAGAAGATTTATAGCTCAAAATATTGTTTTTTAAGGGTGGCGATACACTTCCATGTGTGCTCATTTGAGTTTTATAATATTAGTTGTGTAACCCATATCAAAACTTAAATTTTTTAAAAATAGTTTTTTATAATTTTGCTCAATGGCCTCTTCTAACACTCTATAATCTGTAGTAACAATAACATAAATGTAATTATGTTGCGCATTTTCACAGAAAATTAATGCCAAGTTCACATACATATTATTTAAAGTAATGCTTCACAGAATAAAATAATTATTACTGCATAATATCAGAAGACATTATCAAGAAGATTACAAAAATCTATATTTTCAGATATTAATGTTAAACAAAAACCTTAAGCAATTGTTAAATAATGCATGGAATTGTATTGTTACCATTTAGGAAATTTCTCAGTTTTACGTATTTTTATTAAATGACGTACTTGTCATGTAAACTTATCAACTTAACAAAAACTTTTTCGCAGAGGAATTCCTATACTATAATTATTACCAGGCATAATTATAGAAATAAAAATTTGATATATATATATATATATCAGACTACAAATGTAATAAAAAAACTTAACCTCCTTGAATATGAAATACAAAGTATGTACATATTAGCACCACTAATCTGTCAGTTTTACCGATATAAGAGCCAATATCGTATGATGTGATGTAGGAATATTAAGACAATAATGTTCGTAATTACCAGAATAAGGAGCGTGTAAGATGTTTGAGGAATACACAAATGTAGAAGTTGAGGGTTTACCTTTAGGATTCTTTTTGGTGGCGATTGTGTTGGCCGAGTGAAAGTGTAATATCTTCTGCAATGCTAATTATGTTTATTTTTCTCACTACGATCGAGTACTACCTGTTATTTCACTATGAACGCGACTTCATTTAGCACATAATGCTGATCTGCTACCAAACAAAGTACGCGAAATTCTCACGTATTTTCACTCCTCCGCAGTTCGCAGCGCAGCTCACTCTTCCCACGGGACTCGACAACTACAATGTTTGGAGCTGCTACACTGCAGACTGGAGTTGAAACTGGGGAGGGGATCTCTTCTCTGGTGGCAAATGTCGAACTCAAGAAGCGTGGGAAATGATAACGAGCGACATACTATCGGGAGAGTAAACTGCCCATATCTGCATAAGAGATACCTTCCACTGGTAATAAACAAACGTGTTACAAGCGGCGAGGTATTTGTACACCTACGGATTCCTTACGAAATATATTTTACTCAATTATGAATTATTCTTAAAATTTTATGATTTTTTTTTTAAAGATAAACTTTTTAGGGGTTGCGTGCACCCAACCCTGCCCCCTCACTTTGTTACGCCTGTATCTGCCCTTGATAAATGTACACCTTAAAAAAAGGTATAAAAAGTAATACCAATAGGTGTCTGTATCTACATATTTTCTAAATATCTGGGAGCTCTGCTGCGCAACACTAACATACCAACATTTATCATTAGGAATGTATGGTAGAAGAGCCCTATCAGAGGGTGTTACATCATTGGTTGTGAGCACTCTCACGGGAGTGCAACATCGATGACGTTCTTCAGCATCCAGTTGTCTGGCTCAAAACTACTGTACTGTAAAGTAAGGGAGTTTGGTGCAGGATCCTACGAGTAGGAACGAAGAGTCAGCAGCCTTGACATCACAGGTAGAGGTTGCGGCCGGCGGCCTGGGACGGCCACGTTATTCACAAATAGCCTGGATCACCTCAAAAATTATCTCACAAACTAATTATTATAAACAAAAAAAACTTTTTTCAACAAAAATAAAAATTATAAAAAACAAAAATGTTTCGATTGTATACTGAGATAGGCAAGGGGACTGGAAGGTCCACGATGCGAGAGCCTAAAAGTCCTCAGACGAGCAAGCGGATCCGAGGCTCTTAGCGGAATGAGCCACTTAATCCTCATAGCAGCCAAAGCAGATTCGAGGCTCCAAACCAGGTCCAGCGGACATCAACCTGCACATACCCCATCGTTTCACCCCTCGCCCAAACCCCACTCCCTTGCACCATCCCCTCACCAAGGTAACTACACCCCCTATCCTCCAACTACCCCACACTGTCATAAAAAAATCGAGTAAATAAAAAAAATTTAAATAATTTAAGAAATTGAGGAACATATAATGTAACACCACCCTCCCCCAGCTCACTCTAAACACCCGTATCCCACCCACTCCCAATTATAAAATATCGAGAAATTCGGAAAAAATAAAAAAATTTATTAAAAACCGAGAAACATATAACGTTATCTCACCCTCCCTCTGTTCACCCCTACCCATTAACCAACACCCCGAACCCTCACCTCCACCCTCGCAATAATAAACAAGAAGTTACTGATATAAATAATTAGCCTACTACCCTCAACATGTGCAACTAATTTTTAAACAAGTTCCTAAAAGTAGAGTTGGTAAATAGGACTTTGTGTCTCGTGGAATGCAATATCAATAGAGATGAAACCAGAAACATTTCCAACAGTAGTGAGACAATTACAAATACACACATTTATTACCCGGGACTCAAACCAAGAACTCGTACCGTAAGCTGGCGTGCAATCAACTGCATTACGGAAGTCGGATTTGGTGCATCAAATTTGGATTTAATCAGTCTAATGTTTCGAATGATAAGGTTTACTAACCTAAAATATTTACAGGGTTATAATCATTTTGAAAGTAAGTGACTGAGCCACTTAAAAAAATCAAGTTTACATGGCCTACTTGTAGCAGCATTACTTGTGTCAAGAATTTGGTGGATATCGGTTGTTTGATCACCGAGATATGACACAAAACCTAAATATTTTTCATGTGACGATCTTCATAAATGGATGACAAAAATGTTATGTATTAGCACATTCTAGGACTTAATGCTGATACTCAATACAGAGTGGTTCGTCTAACGTGGACACCCCAAAAATTTCCGGAAAAGTTACACATCACGAAATGCAGTTTTCTCTTAATGAAATTACGTACAGGGGCAAGCAATTTGCCAAAATGTGACTATCTGTAACAAGTGTGTGGACACACATAATTAAACCACATATGCATTTTTCTCTGGAAACATACATTTATTTCAACGCCATCTGAAAGTACATGCAAAGAGGAATTCAGTGATATATCAAATGCAATGGAAAGTAACACAGAAACACCAAGAAATAATATGCAAATATGATTAAGTTAGGTGGTCCTGTACTCACAGCTATAAGCAAGCAACACGCGTCATGACTCATCCTGGCGGGATCACTTCCTAATAACAGCGCAGCACCAGACCCTGTAATCTGTAATGATTATTGGTGTGGTTGTACGTACACAATTAAGTTCACAAATGAGAAAAAACTGGACGCTCTACTTATTTACAGTGACTGTGGCTTTAAACTTAAAAAAAAATCGAAAGAATTCACAAAATATCTTTTAAAAATCGTAACATCGAGGAAAAAAATTACATACATAATGTGAAGCACCAAATTGGATGTGTGTGACACTGAAGGTTCGATTCTCTTATAGATGGCAGAGCACAGCCACTCGCTGGTACGACGATAAGCAGGTAACTGAATCTCCACCACATCTATATTTCATTGACTATATAACCGATATATCTCCTGGCCCCCAAAGCGAATTATCGGCTTAACATAATACATATACACCCTCCCCCACACACTCCACTAACATACCTCTCGTCTCTCCACTTCCCTGTCATTTACTTACCTTAGCTCAACAGCCACGAATGCCATAGGACCTGCCACCAGGATTTCCGCCCCCACCCCCACAATTTATTCGTCATAGCTCGACACCCTCAACCTCCCTCCCCCAACACAACCTTTAGTTTGCAAAATTGTTGCGAATTTTTGCGATAATTTTGCCAAATTTGTGTTAAGCGTTTACCTAATATATTCTTATTATGAGCCTTTTTCGGGTTTGGTCTTCATAGTCTGTTGGTACAGACGATAGCCTTGTTCATTTAACTAGTCAGTTTGAGAGGAATTGGTATCGGCAAGAGTCAGTTTTGGGTGCAGTTAGTCGTTGGCTAATATGGATGGTCGGTATGGTTGGTTGGCCTTGTCGGCTGGTATGATCCTTTGGTATGGACAATAGTTATGGTCTGCTAGTAATGGTCAGTCTGTGTGACAGGTCTGCTGCTTGGCATTAGCGGATGTTATGGGTGGCTGTTCTTGATGATCGTTGGACCGGTCGAATGAAATTGCCATTTGGTATGGATGGTGCCTATGGTTTGGAGATGTGGTCGACTGGCATGGCCAGTTCGTATTTTAAGCTGTAATTGTGGGCTTGTATGGATGATTCACCTGGTTGACTGGTATGGTTGATTTGTATGGCTGGCTAGTACGATCCATATGGTTGTTTGGTATGGGTGTTTCAAGTAGTCGGCTTGTATGGATGGCTGGTCTGTACGGATGGTTTGTTAGTATGGCAGGGTAGTGTGGTTGGTTCGTATGGTTCGTTGGTATGAAGGGTTGTATGTTTGGCTGGTGTGGTTGATTCATATGGTCGGTCTTGCACATCGGTATCCCCAGTCGGTCTTGTTGGGCTGTTGGTATGGTTGAGCGGAATGAGTGCTTGGTATGGATGATTAGCATGTCCGCTTCGTATGGCCAGCTGGTATGGTTGGTTCATACAGTCAGCTGGCATGGTTGGTTCGTATGGTCAGCTGGTATAGTTGGTTCGTATTGTTGGTTAGTATGGGTGGTTTGTATGATCAGTCTGTATGGTTGGCCTGGTATGGTCCTATAGTATTGTTAGCTGCAGTTGAGATGTTTTGTAAATATTTTTCGAAGATGTGCGAAATTTTTGTGAAAATTTGCTAAGATTTACAAAGATTTTGCGAAGATTTTGCGAAGTAGGTAAGCAACAAGATTCGTGTTAAGCAACTTTTTTCGAGATTTGTCATTACCTATTTTATTGGTAGGTGGTATGGTCGATTGGTCTAGCCAGTTTTGCAGGAACTGGTCTCGGCAGAAGCCAGTCTTCGGCTCAGTCAGTCTCGTCAAAACACGTCTTGGGTGGAGTCAGTCTTGGATACAGTCAGTCGTTGGCTAGTATGGTTGGCCATGTGGTCCTTGGTAGTAATGGTCAAACGTATGATCTGAATCAATCACGAGGGGTTGATGAGTGGATGTTGTGAGCGGACGAAATAGACAATTAAATATAGTGGTGTTGTGGAAGGGGTAGAACTGTAGTGAGTAAATGTAGCTTGCTGAATTAGTAGTAGTAAGGGAGGGGAGTTGAAATATAGCGAGTGATCAGGTGAGGTATGTCAACTGATAGGCGGGAGTGTAGTGGAACCTACTAACCACATGAACTACGGTGAGTAAGTGGAGTGGTGGAAACTAGTTGGTGGAGGTAGAGGGGATGGGTTGTGGTTCGGACAGTGAGGAAGGTGGAGAGCCATGTGGATGGTTGATGACGCAGGTGGATGGTTTGCGTGGGGAAGGGGGGAGGGGGGAGCTGTGGCGAGGGTGTCGAGCTATGACGAGTTAATTGTGTGGGGGAGCGGGAATTCGGGTAACAGGTCGGTGGCATTCGTGGCGGCTGAGATATGGCAAGTAAATGGCGAGGGAAGTGGAGAGACTATAAGTGTGATAGTGGAGTGTCATGGGGAAGGTGTGTGTGTTATGTAAAGTAAATAATTCGCCTTGGGAGCCAAAATATATATCGACTAAATAGCCAATGAAATAGAGACGTATTGGAGTTTCAGTTACCTGCTGAATGTCGTACCATGTTGTGGCTGTGCTCTGCCATCTTTGTGAGAATCGAACCTTCAGCGTCACACACATCCAACTTGGGTTTTCGAATTAGGTATGTAATTTATCCCCTCGATATTTTATCAATTTTTAAAATATATTTTGCGATTTTTTCTCTATTTCGTAAGTTTAAAGTAATTGAGGTCAAAAGTTGAGTCCAGTAGTGTATTTTTTCCTCAATTTTTACGAGTTTTTTTCTTTCGATTTTTGCAAATTTTTCTCAATTTTTTGAGTTCAAGGTTATTGTGGCCAAGGATAAGGTTACCAATATTCATCGTGGGTGTCGGAGTCCGAAACATAATGTTTTGTCGATTGTTCTGAATTAATTAATTTTTTTTCTCGATTTTTTTTAGGTTATTGGGGTCAAGGCCACCAGCATACAACATGGGTGTTGGAGTCAGTGATGTAATATGTTCCTAATTATTTACGAGTTTCTTTCGATTTTTACCATTTTTTCTCGATTTTCCGATTTCAAGGTTACTGGAGCAATGTCAAGGTCGCCGACAACCAACATGGTGGTCGGAGTCATCAATGTAATATTTTCCTCGACTTTTAGAATTATTTTTCGATATTTTGCGATTTTCTCGATTTTTATTATCGGGGGAGGGTTCACGAAGGGTGGGGAGAGTTGATTAGGGCGTTGGGGTGAGTGGGGGTGAGGATTCCTCGATTTTTGGAATTTTTTTCGACTTTTTGTTATTTTTCTTAAAAAAATTTATGATTGGAGGGGTGTTGGTGAGGGGTAGGGGTGTTGTTTTATGTGGCAAGGTGAGTGGTGGATGGTGAGGTAATGTCATGTTTCTCGGTTTTTAGATATTTTTAGCTTTGCTTTTTTCTCTATTTTTTATGATTGTGAGGGCGGGTGGAGGCAGGGAGTGTTTTTTGGGTGGATCGGGTGGAGGGTGCAGTATCATTGCATGCTCCTCGACTTTTAAAATTTTTGTTAAATTTTTTGCAATTTTTCTTGATTTGTTGTGATTGGGCTTAGGGAGGGGGGAGGACGTTATATGAGCGGGATGAGGGGTAGGGGAAGGGGCATGTCCACTGGTCCACTAGACTTGACTCGGAGCCTCCAATACACGTTACTTCTCTGAGAATTAAGTGGCTCATTCCGCTAAGAGCCTCGACTCTGCTTGCTCATCTGAAGACTTTCAGGCTCTAGCATCACGGAGCCTCAAATCCGTTTTGCTCACTTGAGGACTCTATCGGGACATTCCATTTTTTTTTTGGTGAAAAAATGGAATGTCCCGTTGAAGTGATTTTTGGGGTGAAACAGGTAAATTTGTTGATAACATGGCCATCGCAGGCCGCCGGCCGTACCCTCCACCTGTGACGTCATGGCTGGTGGATTCCTGGCTCCTACTTCTAGAATCCTGCACCAAACTTCCCTGTTCTATAGTACTGACTTTGCTAGGCAATAGCCTGTCAAACAGCATCGGTCACATGCCATATGTCAAATGCATTGATGTGGAGATCTCAAATGATCAGAAATTTTCGGCCTCTTTAAATTCGATCCCGAGCACGAATATTAAAAGAAAATTCAGTAAATTTCGTGATCTCAGAAAAATATATTGTTCCAAAAATATTCTAATATCCTTGGCTTAGTCTTTAACAAAGGCCGAAAATCGCTGATTATTTAAGGTTTCCACAGTTATGCTTCTGACATGTGGCAATGTACCGATGCTGTTTGACAGCCTAGCGAAGTGAGTATTGTAAAATGGGGGAGTTCGGTGCATGATTTTAGAAGTCCACCAGCCATTACGTCACAGGCCGGCGGTCTGCGATGACCATGTTATCGACCAATTGACCTGTATCACCACAAAAATCACTTCAGAAATTAATTATTTTGCCAAAAAAAATCACTCTTATACACCAAAAAATTAGAAGAAAAAATAATTAAAATGAAATTTCCCGATTGAGTCCTCAAAAGAGCAGTGTTTGAATGTCTGATTATTGCGAAACGAGAACCAAATTGTGCGGAGCGGTTGGGATTCTTTAAACTTTTATCTGTGTTATAATATGTGTATATGGCGTGAACATATTTTGCTTGATAACTATATATAAAATCGAAGAATGAACTTTGATTTAACATAGTTCTTTCTTATTGTAGCGAATAGTAAATGGGCATACGAAGGCTTCCAATTGACTGCGATGAATATGGAGCCCAGAACTGCACCTGCTTTGTGAGATCACCGACCGTGCGGATACAAACCACACAGTACGTCGACACGAGAAGAGTGAATGTTTGAATAACCCATCTCGTGTGATACTGAACTGAGTTAACAGTTTCTAGGCAGTTCGCCCGAAGTGTCGCCAAAGAGACTCCTTCTACAAAGAAAAGGAAACTTCGTGATGTAAATACTGACAACAAAAGCAGGTCATGTATGCTAAAAAAGAAAAAGGTTTTGAAGGCGAAATTAAGGAGAGTGTTGGTGATGTACACTGGAGAGCCAAAAAAAACTGGTATAGGCGTGCGTATGCAAATAACAGAGGTATGGAACCAATCAGAGTAAGGCGATGCTGTCGGCAGCGCCTATATAAGACAACAAGCGTCTGGCAAAGTTGCTAGATCGGTTACTGCTGCTACAATGGCAGGTTATCAAGATTTAAGTGAGTTTGAACGTGGTTTTATAGTCGACGCACGAGAGATGGGACATATCATCTCCGAAGTAGCGATAAAATTTGTATTTTCACGTACGACCATTTCACGAGTGTACCGTGAATATCGGAAATCCGGTAAAACATCAAATCTTCGACATCACTGCGGCCAGAAAAAGGTCGTGAACAAACGGGACAAACGACGACTGACGAGAATCATTAAATGTGACAGACGTACAACCCATTCTCAAATTGGCGCAGATTTCAATGCTGGGGCATCAACAAGTGCCAGCGTGCGAACTATTCAACGGACCATCATTGATATGGGCTTTCGGAGCCGAAGGCCCACTCGTGTACCGTTATTGACTGCACGACACAAAGCTTTACGCCTCGCCTGGGTCCGCCAACACCGCCATTGAACTGTTGATGACTGGAAACATGTTGCCTGGTCTGACGAGTCTCGTTTCCAATTGTATCGGGTGGATGGACGTGTACGGGTATGGAGACATCCTCATGAATCCATGGACCCTACGTCACGACAGGGGACTGTTCAAGCTGGTGGAGGCTCTGTCATGGTATGGGACGTGTGCAGTTGGCGTGAAATGGGACCCCTGATACGTCTAGATATGACTGACAGGTGACAGATACGTAAGTATCCTGTCCGATCACCTGCACCCATTCATGTCCATTGTGCATTCCGATGGACGTGGACAATTCCAGCAGGATAATGCGACACCCCACATGTCGAGAGTTGCTGCCGAGTGGCTCCAGGAACACTCTTCTGACTTTAGACACTTCCATTAGCCACCTAAATCACCAGACATGAACATTATTGAGCATATCTGGGATGTCTTGCAATGTGCTGTTCAGAATAGATCTCCACCGCCTCGCACTCCTATGGATTTGTGGACTGCCCTGCAGGATTCAAGGTGTGAATTGCCACCTGCATACCTTCAGACATTAGTCGAGTCCATGCCACGTGGTATTGCGGCACTTCTGCATGCTAGCGGGGGCCCTACACGATATTAGACAGGTGAACCAGTTTTTTTTTTTTTTTTTGGCTTTTTAGTATACAATGTAAAGCTAAAATAGATTACATAGTTTCGTAGAAACATTAAAATAAAATGATTTTATAGGTAGAATTCTGAAATAAGTGCCTGGCAAACTTAAAAATACACATAGTTATATGGAATACCACAATACAAATTCTTCGCCAAATATAGAAAGAATGGGGCCAATTGTTTCCCGAGATATGACAAATATTAATTTTTGTTATAGGACTTACTTTCCAAATGACAAAGAAATAAAGCTCAGTATAGGCCAATTTGATGGTTGTAATTGAAATCACCAGCATTCACATTTCGGTTGGAATTTGTTTCGTTAACAAAATATACTGAGCGAGAATATTTATATAGCCACCATATGTTGACGTACAAATTGTTTGCCAAATTTGGTAGGAATCTGTCAATTGTTTCTCGAGATATTACATAAAAACTTTACTTTTATTTTGAAATATCTTACAAAATGGCGGGCAAAAGATGCTCCATGTAGACACATTTGAAAGTTATAATATATACTGAGAACATATAAAATAAAGTTGGAATTTATTACATGGTTTTGACGATAATAAGCTAAGAAGCCTATAAAGCCGCCATTTGGACATCGTGCGTCTGACATACTAAAACATTCCATTTTATACCATCTGCACCAGTACTACTTGCTTCCCGAATTTGGCAGGAAACTGTAAATTGTTTTACAAGATATGACATAAAACGGTATTTATTCACATAATGCTATCCTACAAAATGGCGGGAAAAAATTCTTCGTGTAGATTCAGTTGATGGTTGTAATATATACTGTCAGCATACAAAGATATACATAGTCGCGACGATATATCATACTAAGCTAAAATGGCAAAACGTCCACTATTTGTAAATAATTGTGCGAAGTACTGCAAATGTAACATTTTATATAATCTGCCACAGTAATGCTTGTTTGTTAAAATTTGATAGGAATCAGGTAATTTTTCACAAGATATGACATATAAACTTTGTTTATTCTTATGGCACTATCTTACAAAATGGCAGGAAAAAGTTGCCACGAGAAGATACAGTTCATAGTTGTAATGTATACTGCCAGCATACAAAGCTAAGATGAAATTGATCACAAGGTTATGACGATATATCATTCTAAGCTGAAATGGTTTAATTGCCGGCCCTTTTGAAGTAAGCGACCAACATACTTTAAAACACACAATTTTATATTATCTGCCACAGTAATACTTATTTGCCAAATTTGGTATGAATCGGTTAATTATGTACCTAGATATGACATAAAACCTTTTTTATTTATATGGCACTATCTTACAAAATTGTTGACAAAAGTGGCTATTTATTGGCATATATGATGCTTGTAAGAGATACATTCATCATACAAAATTTAGTCGAAATTCGTTAAATGGTATAATATATACTAAGTAAACCTAAAATATATGCATTGCTACCATTTAGATAAAAATACATTAATCAAGTTTATTCACCTATGTTTACTTGACCTGTTATGTGCCAAATTGGGTGAGAATTGCTTTGACAGTTTTCGAGATATAATGGAAAAATTTTAATTTTTTCATTCGGTTGAATAATTCCCGAGATATGAAATATCACCCTGGTCGGCGAGATTTCTTGGGGATCTCCCGTTTCCCCCGTCCTTGCATTCCGGCGGCCCCCCTCCCCCATACTCACCTCACTTCACCCTCATCGGCTGTCAAGACCTCGCTGTTAAGAGCTGCCCAAATCTATTAACTTTACTCTTAATTCAGTGCTATATACGATGGTCGACTTAAAACTTTCACTTCCGATAGTGCGTTAAGTATTTCAGATATGTGCATAACGACATGTACAGATAAAATTACATCGAAGGGGACATCTGATACACATTATGTATTTATTTAAAACTACATATTTCCAATATATGAGAGTCAACATTCACGTTAGTCAAGAAAAATTGGGACAACATTTAAGAATTCACATCGAAAAGCGATCCGCACGCTAAAACTTTCTCTCTAAAATAAAATATAATAAAGTACAGATTTAATAATAAACCGATGTGCGTGTAGTAGCATAAGTGATAGTGAAACTTCTGTAGGGCCCCCCAAAACTCTGTGTACAATTTCAGTATGGATTTGAATAATATTTTTAATCAAGAGTTTTATGTTTTTATGAATAAAATAGATTCATTTAGTAATCAATTATTATAAACATACTAATTAACAAGGAAAATTTTATTTTTGTTTCCACCACCATTTTGTATATTTGGTTTCGTCATAAGTTAAAAAAAATATAATAATAATCGCCTTCTGGTTACATTATTTTTTTAATTAAAAGTATCTATTTAATAAATTAATAAATCAGTTGGCAAAAGATTAACATCGCATATATTTTACACGTAGGCGATGTAGATGCGCTCTAGTGGTAGATGTTGAACGCATTGTTATCAACACACACTAGCAGACAATGCTAAAAACATGAGTTACAAGTTCATCATAGCAGGCAATACTGAAAACATGATTTATCAGTGTATTCTAGCAGGCAATACATAAAACATTAATTATCAGCACATTATAGTGAGCTAATTCCGAAACAATGGGCGGTGATGAGGGATCGAGCTATTGCAAGTAAGTCAAGCGGTCAATGTTACATAAAGCCAATGATTCGTTGGTCAGGGTAAACCACTAAATATACAATGCAAAATTACATAGTGATCTAAGTCAGTCGTCTGATGGTCGCCGTGCCAACATTTTTAAGCAATCGAACCTCGAGCTTCCTTCACGTAGGTTTTTAAAAAAATTTAAAATTTAAAATAATAAATTTGGTACATTTTTAAGCTAATCTTTATATTTTCTAATCGATTGTTTTAAAAAAAAATATGTCTTTATATTTTTTAATAGGTTACCACTTTTTTCTGATTTTGTTCGAATGGTTGATATTTTTCTAAATTTTTCGGGTTTAAAATCTCTCCAAGGTTACCCCGGTTCAAGGTCAAAGTGACGCACATTTAACATGGTTGACTTCCGAGGTCAATGACTCGTTATCCACAGTTTTTAACCTAAATACTGTGCTTTTGAACTGAGAAAAATATACAACTAGTGACATTATTACGAACCCAAATATCGGCCCAGTCAGGGGCCGCGGTGGTGTATAACACCACGGCGAACCGAGCTATTCGCGGTGGGCTCACCCATACTTTCGCACGTGAGGGAACGTGACGGACGTTGCTGTTGGCTTCCCTTACTGTCGCACCTGACAGGTGCTCAAGACATCGACTTAAAGCGCCGACCGACATCTCTGCACTGAACCACGCCAGTTCACACACCGGCTCCACTAGCCACTAGTTCAACACCACACGTCCAATAACGTGTTCAAATACATGTTAGTTTGTAGCCCAATTTCCGAAGGAAACAAAGGCTCAAGAAATCTCTTTCCTGTCTGTGGGTCTGTGCATATCTGTGCGTGTGTGTCAGCCCTTCAATTTTTGAACGCGTGAACCGAATGTCACCAAACTCAGTACATGTATAGTAATAAGTAAGGACACCTGACTATTGTAGTTTTCGACCATGCCGGGCACTTACTTTCAAAATGGCAACCGCTTTAAAATTTAGGACGATATGTCATTTCGGAAAACATTCTACCGGTTTTAACAAAATTTTGTGTGATGACAACACAAGTTGTAAGCATTAAATTCAGAGGTGAATATTGTTGTTGGTTCACCATTTTGGAAGTTAGCACCACATGAAAAATTACGCTTTTACGTTATATCTTGTAAACTACTCAAATATCTTTGCATAATTTTGCACGAAAGTAATACTGTGATTGGCCAGGTAAAAGCCAGTAATTAAACTTAATTATACACTGATTTTCAAAATGATGGCCATACAATTATTTTAGGTTTATTTGGTAATACTACCATACCGTTTGACCGATTTCAACCAAATTTTGTACGCTGATATAATCAAGCATCTACTATAAGAATCATATAACCTAAACAACAACCACTTTTGTCAGCAATTTTGAATGATAACGCTACATGAAAAATGAAGCTTTTATTAATATATCTCGACGACTACTCAACCAATTATCTTCAAATTTGGGAAGTAAATAATACTATGATAGGCCAAGTAAATATATGTTAATATCAATATCAATATTCAAGGTTTGTTTGATATAACTAATACACCATTATTCCAACCAAATTTTACATGGTTACAGTATCTATTACAAGCATCAAATAAGCCAAAAACAAAACTATTGTCCGCCATTTTGTAAGATAGCGCTACATGAATTAATTGAGTTTTTGTGTAATTTCTCGGGAAAGAATTGGCAGATTCCTTCCAAATTAGGCAATCAAGTAGTACTGCCGCAGTTGATATGTATAAATATGTTTCAAGTATGTCAGACTCTTATTTTATAAATGGCAGCCATCTAGATATTTTTGCACAGTATGCTATATCTTCGAAAACCTTTTATCAATTCCAACTTAATTTTGTATGCTAGTAGTATATATAACAAACTTATATGTCTAGACAGAACCTTTTTTTCCCTCCATTTTGTAAGATAGTGCTACACGAATAAATAAAGTTTTAATGTCATAAATCGGGAAACACTCTTCCCATTTCTACCAAACACGGCAAACAATTAGTACTGCGGTATGTAATGTTAAATGATATGTTTTAGTTATGTCAGACACTTATTTTCAAAATGACTGCCTTATAGAAATTTAGTTTCGTATGTTATATCGTCGAAACTATGTAATTAAGTCAAGCGAAACTTTGTATGGTGGCTGTATATATTACAACATTCAAATGAGTACACACAAATGTCTTTTGTCCGCCATTTTTTAAATAATAACATATGACAAATTAAAATTATGCAATATCTTCGATAAACAACCGTTTTCTACCAAATTTGGCAAATAATTGGCATTACGGCAGGCTATGTAAACTAATAAATTTTGACAAGGTCAGTCATACTTTTCAAAATGGCGGCCATATAACATTTTAGCTCCGAATTTTTTATCTACGAAACCGCAAAATTAATTTAAACTTAACTTTGTATGCTGACAGTTTGAATGGCACACATACGAACCTTTTAGTTTGTAACTGATTTAAATTTGACTTTGTATATTTTATCTATGGAAATAATTTAGTGTGCTTGTATATAAACTCTTTGCCCTCCATTTATAAAGATCGTCAGATGATCAGTGGAGGTTTTTTTTTTTTGCCATATCTCGAGGTCCAATCAATCGATATGGATACAGAGATCCTCCTTTGCCGGATTTTTTTTGCAAAGTAGTGTCAGGTGAGTAAACTGAACATTTTGTCACATTTGCGGAATAATTCGAATAATTAACACAAAATTTTGCACACATACAGAAGGCTATTATTTGAATATGGCCAGACAAATATTTAAAAAATTGTGGCCATGTAAAAATTTTCTTATGTTTGGCATATATACTTACGCAATTCATGTGTCAATCAGGTCAAGCTGTTACGTTATTAGAAATAAGAAGAATTTAAAATTTGTTAATTCCTAAATTGAGTCCATTAAAAAGCAGACCAGAAAGCAAAAGCAGAAATTACAGTATACACAAAAGTTTACCTAAAACTTTCAATAGAACGTCACGAAATGGGACTACTTTCCCCTCGTCGTTACCAACTTCACTGAGCGACTGCCATTAAGTGTATAGGAAGGTATAGAAAACTACTTTCCCCTCGCCGTTACCAACTTCACTGAGCGACTGCCAGTCAGTGTATAGGAAGGTATAGGAAACTACTTTCCCCTCGTCGTTACCAACTTCACTGAGCGACGGCAAGTCAGTGTATAGGAAGGTATAGGAAACTACTTTCCCCTCGCCGTTACCAACTTCACTGAGCGACTGCAAGTCAGTGTATAGGAAGGTATAGGAAACTACTTTCCCCTCGTCGTTACCAACTTCACTGAGCGACTGCAAGTCAGTGTATAGGAAGGTATAGGAAACTACTTTCCCCTCGTCGTTACCAACTTCACTGAGCGACTGCAAGTCAGTGTATAGGAAGGTATAGGAAACTACTTTCCCCTCGTCGTTACCAACTTCACTGAGCGACTGCAAGTCAGTGTATAGGAAGGTATAGGAAACTACTTTCCCCTCGTCGTTACCAACTTCACTGAGCGACTGCAAGTCAGTGTATAGGAAGGTATAGGAAACTACTTTCCCCTCGTCGTTACCAACTTCACTGAGCGACTGCAAGTCAGTGTATAGGAAGGTATAGGAAACTACTTTCCCCTCGTCGTTACCAACTTCACTGAGCGACTGCAAGTCAGTGTATAGGAAGGTATAGGAAACTACTTTCCCCTCGTCGTTACCAACTTCACTGAGCGACTGCAAGTCAGTGTATAGGAAGGTATAGGAAACTACTTTCCCCTCGTCGTTACCAACTTCACTGAGCGACTGCAAGTCAGTGTATAGGAAGGTATAGGAAACTACTTTCCCCTCGTCGTTACCAACTTCACTGAGCGACTGCAAGTCAGTGTATAGGAAGGTATAGGAAACTACTTTCCCCTCGTCGTTACCAACTTCACTGAGCGACTGCAAGTCAGTGTATAGGAAGGTATAGGAAACTACTTTCCCCTCGTCGTTACCAACTTCACTGAGCGACTGCAAGTCAGTGTATAGGAAGGTATAGGAAACTACTTTCCCCTCGTCGTTACCAACTTCACTGAGCGACTGCAAGTCAGTGTATAGGAAGGTATAGGAAACTACTTTCCCCTCGTCGTTACCAACTTCACTGAGCGACTGCAAGTCAGTGTATAGGAAGGTATAGGAAACTACTTTCCCCTCGTCGTTACCAACTTCACTGAGCGACTGCAAGTCAGTGTATAGGAAGGTATAGGAAACTACTTTCCCCTCGTCGTTACCAACTTCACTGAGCGACTGCAAGTCAGTGTATAGGAAGGTATAGGAAACTACTTTCCCCTCGTCGTTACCAACTTCACTGAGCGACTGCAAGTCAGTGTATAGGAAGGTATAGGAAACTACTTTCCCCTCGTCGTTACCAACTTCACTGAGCGACTGCAAGTCAGTGTATAGGAAGGTATAGGAAACTACTTTCCCCTCGTCGTTACCAACTTCACTGAGCGACTGCAAGTCAGTGTATAGGAAGGTATAGGAAACTACTTTCCCCTCGTCGTTACCAACTTCACTGAGCGACTGCAAGTCAGTGTATAGGAAGGTATAGGAAACTACTTTCCCCTCGTCGTTACCAACTTCACTGAGCGACTGCAAGTCAGTGTATAGGAAGGTATAGGAAACTACTTTCCCCTCGTCGTTACCAACTTCACTGAGCGACTGCAAGTCAGTGTATAGGAAGGTATAGGAAACTACTTTCCCCTCGTCGTTACCAACTTCACTGAGCGACTGCCAGTCAGTGTAGAGGAAGGTATAGGAAACTACTTTCCCCTCGTCCTTACCAACTTCACTGAGCGACTGCAAGTCAGTGTATAGGAAGGTATAGGAAACTACTTTCCCCTCGTCGTTACCAACTTCACTGAGCGACTGCAAGTCAGTGTATAGGAAGGTATAGGAAACTACTTTCCCCTCGTCGTTACCAACTTCACTGAGCGACTGCAAGTCAGTGTATAGGAAGGTATAGGAAACTACTTTCCCCTCGTCGTTACCAACTTCACTGAGCGACTGCAAGTCAGTGTATAGGAAGGTATAGGAAACTACTTTCCCCTCGTCGTTACCAACTTCACTGAGCGACTGCAAGTCAGTGTATAGGAAGGTATAGGAAACTACTTTCCCCTCGTCGTTACCAACTTCACTGAGCGACTGCAAGTCAGTGTATAGGAAGGTATAGGAAACTACTTTCCCCTCGTCGTTACCAACTTCACTGAGCGACTGCAAGTCAGTGTATAGGAAGGTATAGGAAACTACTTTCCCCTCGTCGTTACCAACTTCACTGAGCGACTGCAAGTCAGTGTATAGGAAGGTATAGGAAACTACTTTCCCCTCGTCGTTACCAACTTCACTGAGCGACTGCAAGTCAGTGTATAGGAAGGTATAGGAAACTACTTTCCCCTCGTCGTTACCAACTTCACTGAGCGACTGCAAGTCAGTGTATAGGAAGGTATAGGAAACTACTTTCCCCTCGTCGTTACCAACTTCACTGAGCGACTGCAAGTCAGTGTATAGGAAGGTATAGGAAACTACTTTCCCCTCGTCGTTACCAACTTCACTGAGCGACTGCAAGTCAGTGTATAGGAAGGTATAGGAAACTACTTTCCCCTCGTCGTTACCAACTTCACTGAGCGACTGCAATTCAGTGTATAGGAAGGTATAGGAAACTACTTTCCCCTCGACGTTACCAACTTCACTGAGCGACTGCAAGTCAGTGTATAGGAAGGCATAGGAAGTGACCTTTCCAAAACTGCTTAGTTAACCACGAACATAGCATAAATACAGAGTGAATAACACATGTTAGAGAATTAAAGCAAAAGATTCTTTAGAAGAACAAAAATATTTAGTAAAGTAAAATTGATAGGTATACTTCGACTCGGGCCATGTTATAAATGCCGCAACAGCGAAATGTGTTACCCATCTGCCCACAAACTTATGGTAAGTGGAAGGCCCCGAATCTGATAACTGGTAATTCGGAAACAATTTGCAAAACAGTACTGACGAACAAACTGTACCGAAGCCAAAATTCCACAGCAAATTTCAACTTTAAAATTCGAAAATCTGAATATTCTCAACGACGCCCATCTTGGTATGTCGTGCAAGTGAACACACTGTCTTTGAAAGAAGGAAGGTATTCTCTTTTATGCCCAGAAAGTAACTACCTGCGAGGAACCACCACGTCTTTTGCCTGTATGGAAGATGTCATATGTTTAATTGTATTTTCGGGTCACTCTCCTTCTGTCACAGGACCAATGATCGCTTAGGGAAATTTACTGCCCCAGAATCGGCAACGTTTATTTGTCGTTCCCTTAAGTATGTTATGTTCTACACTGAAGAGAAAAAAAACTGGTACACCTGCCTAATATCGTGTAGGGCCCCCACGAGCAAGCAGAAATGCCGCAAAACCACGTGGCATTGTCTCGACTGGAGATATCTTCTGAACAGCACGTTGCAAGGCATCCCAGATATGCTCAATAATGTTCATGCCTGGTGATTTAGGTGGCCAATGGAAGTGTCTAAAGTCAGAAGAGTGTTCCTGGAGCCACATGGTAGCAACTCTCTATGTGTGGGCTTTCGCATTGTCCGGCTGGAATTGTCCACGTCCGTCGGAATGCACAATGGACATGAATGGGTGCAGGTGATCGGACAGGATGCTTACATATCTGTCACCTGTCAGTCATATCTAGACGTATCAGGGGTCCCATTTAACGCCACCTGCACACGCCCCATACCATGGTAGAGCCTCCACCAGCTTGAACAGTCCTCTGTTGACATGTAGGGTCCATGGATTCATGAGGATGTCCCCACACCCGTACACGTCCATCCACCCGATACAATTGGAAACGAGACTCGTCAGACCAGGCAACATGCTTCCAGTCATCAACAGTTCAATGGCGGTGTTGGCGGGCCCAGGTGAGGCGTAAAGCTTTGTGTCGTGCAGTCAACAACGGTACACGAGTGGGCTTTCGGCTCCGAAAGCCCATATCAATGATGGTTCGTTGAATAGTTCGCACGCTGGCACTTGTTGATGCCCCAGCATTGAAATCTGCGCCAATTTGAGAAAGGGTTGCACGTCTGTCACGTTTAATGATTCTCGTCAGTAGTCATTTGTCCCTTTCGTTCACGATATTTTCCGGCCACAGCGATGTCGAAGATTTGATGTTTTACCAGATTCCCGATATTCACGGTACACTCGTGAAATGGTCGTACGCGAAAATCCAAATTGTATCGCTACCTCGGAGATGCTATATCCCATCTCTCGTGCACCGGCTATAACACCACGTTAAAACTCACTTAAATCTTGATAGCCTGCCATTGTAGCAGCAGTAACCGATCTAGAAACTTTGCTAGAAGCTTGTTGTCTTATATAGGCGCTGCCTACCGCGTCGAGTTACTTTTATTGGTTACATACCTCTGTTATTTGCACACGCACGCCTATACCAGTTTTTTGACTCTCCTGAGCGCAGCAACGTTCTCTTTTGTTTCTAAATTTGATCATTACATATTTATATGGACGTGCTTAGCTTACAATTGCAATGTAAAACTGTAAAGCACTTGACGTTGAAAGCAAGATGTACTTCGCAAGTTTCTACACGGTACGGCAATGGAGGATATAAGGACGGCGGAGAGGGCAACAGCCCCCATCCCCACAACAACCACATAAATATTTATGTAAAATGCATTCTAAATGTCACTGTGCGTGATGTAAAAAACGGTAAAAATGGTAAAAAAAAAAAAAACACGACATTGAAGTGCGTATTCTAGGGATAATGATTTTCGTTTTAAAGGTTATAATGGATAAATGGTTGCCTATGGTTTAGGGGAAGCTTGTTAAAATTTGAATTTAGCTTATGGGTTTTTTAATTTTTTTTTTTAAGTATTGTTTAATGCATATTATTAAAATCCTGCGTAATTCGAAATAATGAGATTATCAAAATTAAACTACATTTTGTGCAAAATAAACAATTATTTGTGCATATGATTTTTTGCACAAGAAAAAAATAACTCTTAATAATTCGTGATTATTGTAACTTTAAGAATTTACTTATGTAAAAATAGTGTTAAATTAATAAATTAATATTTCAATTGTTGAGCTTGGCAAGAAAATAATAATCATTTAAATTGTATCTCAAGCATACATTCAAAGGATTATATTCCTCCATTCATATTTTGCCTTTTTTATTGACTATAGCCAAATTAGATGAAAAAATAACTAACAGAGTGGCAATCGTGGATCGTAAATACATTAATACATTACACACTTAGGATACAGGCTGTTCATGATTATCTGAGCACTTTTGAAATCAACCTTTAAAAAATGTCACTGCCTCTACCTGCCTATATTTTCACAGCTAAACTGACAGACACGCGCTCAGTAAAGTTGGTTACGAGGGAGAGAAAGTAGTGCCATGTCATAAAGTTAAATTAAAAATTTGTAAAAACTGGAGTTATATTTTCCTTTTAATGCATTTAAGTGTAATAATTAGCACATTTTTAAGATAATTACTTTTATAGTTATTTTACATTTTTACTTGATTGACACATGAATAAAGTGATCAGGCATATGGAAATGTTTATTTTACATGTGGCGGAAGGATACACAATGTGCATACACGTAGATCTTGAGCAGGGCTTTCTAAAGTGCTCATTTTACCGTGAACAGCCTGTACCCACCTTTATTCGGTGCAAAATAAGTAAATACCTACTACCATGCATAAGCCTATCACCAACTAAAGTCTTGTTTGCAAGGAGTGGGTGGAATCGGTGTACGAATTGTAGCTTCCTGGTTTGTACACAATCAACTGCCGCCCCATCCCCCTCAACAATAATATGACTGCTTGAAAGTGCTACTGCACTGTAACTATTTGCATAAATACTGAACTACTTCGATTATTTTGGACAGCCCGTGGCCTATACATAATGATGACCAGAGTGTTTTAAACTAAATGTTGCAGACAAGTGCAAATGTGGCATACACCGACCTTGAGGTTGTAGTTTCCTGGCAGCAGTATTCTCCAGAACTCTCCTGTCTGCGAGGTCGTGAAGCCAACGTTCCTGCCCGCCACCGTCAAGTAAGCTCCAGGTACGGTCTCGTTAGTGAGGTAGTCCCTCACCACCCCCTTCACGCCCCTGTGTGCCTGGCTGATGAACTCCAGCAGCGCCTGCAAGGCACACGCCATCTCGTGACACTCCCTCCTCTACTGGCGACCACTCTGCTGCAACAGCTACAGGGACAGAAGGCACACTTTCGGGCGGGAAAATAGAAGGGAGCATTTTCGTATTTTGCAGGCGCAGATATATACTTCGTAACTTGAAGAAAAAGAGACTATAATAGGAATTATTATCAATTTTTTCTGCCCTGAATACAAATTGAAAGCATGCATATTGGCCAGCATCCGAAACGTAACGAATCAGAAGTATACTTTCGCTCTCGAGTGTGTTTAAAATCTGCAGACGCAAGCCAGATACATTTAGTTTTGTATCCTAACTTGCACTCTGCAAGTCCACGCGCAATGGTGATAAGCATGTCGGCCCCAGACTGTCGTGCTCTCTTCTCTGGAAACCTTTTTTTTGGAACTGTTTTACCATGGGCCACAGAAAAAAAAAACACCCTACAACCTAAATGCCATAATCATATAAGTTATGTGAAGACGTAGACTAATTATATTATTGAGGTAAGTGAAAATAATTAGATAAATAATTTATGTTCCCGAACAGCACAAGTTCAGAAAAATGCCTACATTTTTCTGCAATGGAAACATTGGATTCCTTCATAAAAAACGAAAACTAGTTCTTGCGAAACAAAATCTTTTGTTATGGCAAGTTTCGAACAATACGTGTAAAACAAACGGCTGATTGTAACACTGGGGTTGCGTAGAGAAGTGAAAAGTATCACGAAAATATACTTAACGGTCATTGTGTATTACGGTTAACCGCTTGGTCGCAGTGCGGCTCCATGAATGTGACCGCACATAGATTGCAGATATGGTGGCTATACGTGATGCCAGCGAATGGACCGTTGACACTTTGAATACACTAGTGTTGTGGCCATGTATCGTGGACCGCTTGATGTGTCTCGTGTGGAACTTTACAATACATAATGCACTCACTGCCTTCATCACAGCAGTACTGTGTGCCATTAACACATGCAGCTAACTGAGCGAGGATTACTTTTCCCTGTAGGTTGAATAATCGAAACAAACTTTTGCACATAATCGTCTTTGTTGAGTGGTTAAGCCAACGAGCAGTGACTTTAGTGGCGTTTAGAGACTTTAATGATAACTGTACATGTCGCGTTTTAATTTATACGAGTTCACAATTACCACATTATACAAATGCTCGGCTGGCAATCTGCCCTTAAAATATCTTATGGTGCTTATTCAGAATTTACTTTTAAAAACGTGGATTTATTCTGCAGAGGTTAGTAGGTGCTCCTGTGCGCGCAAAATGTTACACGAACAGACAGACATATGTGTGGTAATAAACACATTTTTACGCTTTTATAAACTACATCTCAGAAAAAACTCTTTTTAAATTATTTTTCGTTGTCAATTGCAGTTTAAAATGACAAGGTATGAAAGAGTGGGCCGTAATTACCTTACAGAGTAAAAATATACAATTTATTATCTCTATGCCGGCTGCCGTTTAGACAATGTTTATTTCCTGTATATCTCACTGGTCAGTTATAAGCAAAGACGTTATTTAACACACACAAATTGTACACACATACACACATGAGCTGTTAGGTAAAGTTATAAACGCTCATTTCACAAATGGCTATCGTAATTATTACTCAGTTTTACTGTAACAAAAGTTAAGAAGAGATATGAGGTTATATGTGTAAGCAAACCTGTCACAAAACTTTAACTAATAAAACACTAATGACGACTGTATTGACAAAAAGATACACTGCTTTTTAAGTATACTTTATCGTTAGCAGAAATATGCGTAGCAACAACAAAAATGCGAGTACAAGTGCTGTAACTTTTCAGGAAAAAAATTGCAACCTGAATCGGGAAGCACTTGCAAAGATATAGGCGTTGCGCATGTAAAATATCGACCCTTTAATTTATTGGTACTCCCGAAAATGCGCTACAAAATTATAAATTAATCTGATAAAATTATTTTTGTTTCTTTGTATTTTGATATCAATTACCAGTTACAACGTAGTTTACAAAAATAGTCAGGTACAATGTTTTATAAAATATTACTTACTTCCTGAATAATTGTGGTTTTATTTCTGCTAATATAAGAAGGTAAGCTTCGTGTGGGAGATAATTGATCTATTTATAGATATTGCGAAAATACGTACAAATGCATTGTTATTAAGGAATGTCGCTGGTGCCTGCCCATGCCTTCGGGAGTAATATAATTTTTTATTGTCAAAGTGAAAAGGAATTTTTTACATAAGTGAAATTATTTTTAACAAAAAACTAATTTCCTTGAATATTTACGAAAAATTCTGTTATTGCAGCGGCCACAATTAATAACAGAATTATTTCGTTTAGATGCATGCTGGTACAACATTGGAAAATCAAAATTAGGATTGTTATAATCTTAAAATTGAAATTCGAAACAACTAATTGTAAATTGTCAAGTTGGTGCTGCAGAGGAGATTCCCTGCACCTGCTGCAGCTTAAAATTGTATGTTAGACGTTGACGAAGGATTGTGTCCATTTAATAAAAAAATTATCAATGAATCGATTAGTTTCGGATTCAGAAATCCATGGATCGATGCATCGCAATTTACTAAGCTATATATATTATTTGAATCGATTACTACTTACAATAAAACCTTCAGTATTACTTTATTTTCAAATAATTGTATTTATGTCTGTAATGCAAATATGATGGTTATAAGCCCGGTGTGCATTAAGGGTGATGTGAAGAATTTTATAAATATATAGTTAATACATGGAATATTATTAGCTTTTTTTTTGTGTGGCTAAACGACACCAGTGACAATATTTCCTCAATTTTATCGCTCAATTAGCGTTACATTATCTAACCACCTTTAGTTTCAAGATATAAATAATTCATATAGTTGCGCAGAAAGTTATAATAAAAGAACGACAATTTTTTTAAATACCCGATCTGTTAGCATGCTTTTATTGGTAAGTTGCATGTTAATCCCCGCCAATGTGCATTAGTCCTAAAATAACATGTCACATATGAACCATCATTTAAAAACAGTTTGACGCTACTCCCCCACCTGTGTGATACAGAATGGTTCATAGGATCTGAGTTAATGTTACCAGGCACAGACTATATTGCATGTTGAATACGGTGATTAATAATAATGTCATCATATCTTGGTTTTACATGTTTATTTGACGGGAATTCATACATACATTCCCGGCACTTTTGCGTGAATTACACATACTTTACTGACCCTGCGAGTTCTGGGCCTGAAGGGCTGATTACAGTGTTCTGGCTAACGTTTCCGATGTCTTGGGGGACACTAGGTGACAGGACACGTCCCTGAGTGACGACGTTGTTACTTAGATGTATTCTGCTGTTTGGTGTTGCTCCAGCGGTAACTTGCATTCTGGTGAGTTGGGTGACCCTTTTCCAGGCCCTTGGACTGGCTGTTCCGTGTTCTCTCCCCTTCCGTTCTCGGTATCTCCTTCTGCGTCCTGGCGGGGTGCTCTGTCGCCATCTGGCGGCGACTACTTCCTCGCCGGGTGGTGCCTCTCATGAGGCCACCACTCGTCTCCCTGGTTCGGTCTCGCGTTTCGCGTCCCGGTTTGGCGGTACGACTGTTCTTACTGAGCTGATTCTGGTCCAGTGCCTTGCGGCGCAGGAGATTACTGGTTGTCTGCCCTGATATGACTGACCCCTTAACACTGTCTCTGGTTGACTCTGCCGGGGCCCGAACCCCGGCCTCGGTGTGCGATATCACTCACCCGACTCATGCAGTGATGCACTGGTTCAACTGACTATTCTGACATGGGGCTTCGGCGGGCCCCCACCGATGCCTTCCGGCGCGGGATAGCACTGACTCGGCTGACGTTCACGATCCGGCTCCCGATGCCTGACGCCATGCGCGTCCCAGTGTGGCGCTTCCGAGCGCAGCGCCACCTGCTGCTCGTCGCTTTCCGGCGACGGGGTATCGCTGACTGACTGTCTCTGCTAACTGACTCTCGTCCGGCGCCCTGCAGCACGGGAAATTACCGGTCGACTATACCTATGTTCCGACTCTCGGTGTGCGGAGTTACTGGTTACTGTCCCGAGACTCATGTATCTGGCTGACTGCTCCAACTAACTCGGTCGGGGTCCGACCCCCCCGACCTCTCGACTGGCTGACTGACTTCCTCTCTCGGCGCGCGATTCTAACTGACTGGCTCAACTGATCTAATGTAACTGATCCCCCCTTGTCAAACAACTTGGCTTTTAAACTATTGCCATCCACCCTTAGAACCTTACACGTGTCTTCCCTTGTTAGGGGAAGGGAAGGGGGGAGGTGCCGAACAATGGCCACATCCTCCACGTGCCAAGGCTCTTGCAGGTGGAGGGGGAAGGGGTGATCTGCGATGTCACTGACAAACCCTGCCAGCTTTTTCTGTGGTGCATGTTAATGTTCTCCTGCATTTTGCTAGGAGTGAAGGGGGGCTCATGGCACAAACTTCCAAGCTTGTCAGCCTTTTCTCGGTGCGTATCACCCGTCAGCACGTGTTTTAATTCTCTCGTGGGCGGAAATAGCCAGACTATCTCGTCCTTTCTTTGGCGTGTACAAGTTTCACGGGGTTGTGTTCGGGGCGGTGAGCGGGGGACCATGCTACAACCTCGAAATGTGTAAATAAATTACTTCCAGTGCTCTGGCCTTCTTAGTTGTAGGCGTTAATGGCTGACACNCAGGAGGGGAGTATGGTATGGCGTGTGTTGTGACAGCTGAGCTTCTACATTGAATATGGCATGCTTCAAGTTTTAGTAACTTTGTAGGTAGCACTTAAATTTTTTACCATTTTGTTGCACAAGAAAAAATATCTAAACACATTAATAACATCTCCATGATAAAAACTACTTACTCATGTTACTTAAGCTTAATTATATATCAACGAGTCATGCAACTCTACTACACACTTTTCAAACAGAAAAAAACTGCTTGAACCGACCTATCATTTGCAAATGCAACAATGATGGTGAATGATTTAACCTCCCTCGAATGCTAGTAAGGCTAACTTCAAATAAAAAACAATATGATTTGTAAAATAACAGCATAATGTAATACATTTTGCACCACATAACCTAACATATTCTTAAGACGACCCGACCAATCAATATCTTGTTCGTAAAAAGCTCCTCTGAGTAAAGTACCATCTAAGTCTTCAAGATAATAGGTCCTTGGTATGTAATTGTGAATATGGACAATCCTTTCTACTTCAGTGCTTCAATACATTTCATAACCTTTGACAAACATCCCCTTGTCTCATGAAATTCGAACATAATACCGACGCATGCTCTCGGCTTCCCAGCATCTACTCTCTTCGTGACCTTGTACGCAGTTTGCAGCAAAGAATTATCCTTAACATCCGCAGGTATCATATGTATAGTGCGATGTACTCGGTGATTGTAGGATGTCAGCAGACGAGGCAACATGTCCAGCCACTTGTAACATCCTCGAGACGAAAATTCTCCCAACATTACAGTCTTCAAAGTATGATGAAACCATTCCACGATGGATGACTTCATGCCACTATGGGTAAACCATGACTTTAATGGTTCACTCCATGCTGTGTTATCAACACCTGAAATGCAGGATTGAAGAATTCCCGCCCCTTGTTAGTCTGTAAATGCCGAGGTGCCCCTCTGTCTTGCAAAACAGTCTTCATTATGTTGCTAACATCGCGATCACATTTCCATTGAACCAGCATAGCAAATTCATACTTACTGTAACAATCAACTACTGTCAATATATCTGAAGCCCATATTAACAGATACATATGGTGTTTCAACTAGGTTGGCCTGATATAGATCTTTCAGCCCAAAGACTAATGTTTTTTTCCTTAGGTAATTACGGTGTGCTGGCCTGTGGAGCTCTACGGCGATCTGCGCACGAGACATTTCAGTATACATACCCGCCTTCATGCAGTTCTTCAACAATATTTATTATCTTGTTCATATTGCCGGCCTGCTGAGATGCAATTAACAGTCATAGGCGTGATACAAGCTCATTAGCATCATTCCGATAAACATACCCAAGTAGATTGCTTCCACCCAGTTTCTATATCCAGCCCAAGCCGGTCGCTAAGCCAATGTCCAGAAACAGATCAGCAGTAATGGCAAACTTGGGGTGTGTCTCGTCCTTACAAGTGTTGCTAGAAGAGTCATTGTCGGTCAAATGCCAGGCTCACATTTAAATAACAATTCATGGAGTCCTGGAGAGACACGCATAGCTTCGTCACTAATGTGAATACAATTGTTTGGCAGAAAAAAAATTGCCTGTTCCCTAAGAAACATTTCTTATTCCGCCTATAAACACCATACATTTCATCATTAAAACATGTTGTGTACGATGTCAGGTAATTGTGAACAGTCATGTTGCACAAATTAGGCTTGCCCTTTTTACATTTCCAAGAGGCCAAGGGTAAATCAACATCATCAGCTCCAGTAGTAGTATCCTCCAGAAGTAACTTATGCTTCCTCTCGATCCTGGGTTCGATGTCTGGTTATTTCTTCCTTTAACCAGGAGGAACCATTTGTTGTAAATTATCTAGCTCTGATGTGATCAGCCAGAACACCTCTTCCAAAGTAGTGTCGTGCTCCATGCACGCATGCTTTGACAGTAAAAATATTTGTCGCACACTATAAATTACACGATGTAAATCCTCGGTATCTGCAGTCATACTAAAACAGCTAGCAGGATATACATAGTATATATTGTATATATATACAGTATATAATGCACAGTATCATTTAGATTCGGCCTCGTTGCACCTGTCGAATTGGGCCCATGACAGCTTCTTCCATCGGTCTGATTAGGTTCGTGATATATACTTGAGACCTGCTGGTAGGGCAGGTTATAGCATCCCGAATATGCTTGCAATGTAGCCACAGCTCGTCTGAATTCGTATCGGACAAAACCCGAACTATCCTGGTTAACAGCTTGTCTTCCATAGCTTTGAGCCGATTACCGAAAGCAGAGAGTTTTCTCACCGCCTCAATCAATGTGCTAACTTGGCCGTCGAATTTAGCACACAACACAGCTGTCCAGACGAGACGATCATCCATAATCGTGAGATTTTTGCCTGCAATACCGCCAACGGTTGCAAAGCCTCTGAAGTGATGCTGCGGACAAAGGATGCACTAGCCACATTACTGTCATGTTTTGGCCTGCCAACATTCTTGACTCGTTTTCTCCCAAAACTACAGTTGGCGCCAGTATATGTAACACAACTATCCGATGCATGCTTCAGATCACTATGGCCGAACTTGGAATCTGCATAGCTCATCGTTCACTGATGTACGATAATGAAGTGATCGAATCCCCTATGGTACCTGCCCTTATGAAGCAGGAAATCCTTAGCTATCCCAAGGAAACTGTGAGGTTCTCGCCAGCAACATGAGTACATTTAAACCCATCAAATCGGATATCTTTAATAATATGATCGAAGTAAACATGCTGTAAATTCAAGTCGTCCATGCGGAATAGAATGAGGAAATTAGCATTGTGCATGCATGAACAAGTTTGAAACAGGAAAATCGAATCCACCGCTACATGGTGGCCCATGCTGAAATACTGCTGCATGGTCGACTGCTTCTCAAATGCCATGTCATTGAAAACAAACACAGAGTTTGGCAAAGCATCACTTGGTAGCACAACTTCTTCATTGTCGCTACATGGAAAATAGCATAGGCCATCTACGGCTTGAAGTATTTGTGCTAATCGTAGGTACTATGGCTGTTGTAGCGCTTTAAAGTACAGAAAATACATTTAGAGTTATCGAACCGAAGACTATGGGGTTCCTCCAACAAGCTCAAAAGCACACGTCTTTCCACAGCTGCTTGGTTCTGCTATTATACGATTCATGGTGATTGGCAGCAACTTCCAATGATGTGATTCGTGGGAGATAGCTTCGTCATCAGTGGTGAAGCGAACAAGAAGCATGGTGTCTGTGCTACAATCTCCATTGAATTGATATGTGAACAGGTAAACCACCAGTTCTTATGACATCCCTACCACATCCGACAGCCGGCGAGGTAGTTGCCCGCACTCTAGATCAGGTGACATGGATTGCCAAGTTCGAGATCTGGTGAAATGGACAGCCACATGATTTGAAACAAATGTATAAAGAAGATTTTGTGGTTAAGTTGTGTTAGTATGTCCTATTGCACCATGGGAGGAAAACCAAGAGTGGATGCAGTTTGGTGAATACGTTTATCAACAACATTCCCTTCGAGGCACACATTCCCTACTACAAATACTACGGACCTGGCACACATCTTGCACGAAGATTGAAGCACGGCGATATCCCTGTTATTTCGCTAGATGAGAAGTGCAAGCAAGGAATGCGACATCGCCTGCGTGACCAGTAGCAAGCTGGACGATAGACATGCGGCCGACACTGTTCTCTCCGAAAAAGCCAAGACGATAGTTAAGTCCCTCAAGTCCAAACTCGGCGAATACCTAACTGCCTGGGATATGTCAAAGATTATGGAAACTAAAATCAAGAGGGGAATGGGTTTGCAGTTTGGAAGGAAGAAAAATACTGGGAAAACAATGAGTAAACCTCGCAATGTAGGGAAGCGAGGACGCATACTACCATTCGTTTTGCCAGCTCTCGGCGCCCTCGGCGGTCTTATCGGAGGTGCAAGTAGTATAGCGAGGGCGGTGAACACGGCTAAAGAAGAAAATAAGCAGTTGGCCAAACCGATTCGACACAATAGACATATGGAAACGCTCGCTAGAGGTAAAAAAAAAAAGGCATTTGACTGTACCTACTTGCAGACAATGTAGACGGAGGGGGAAAGAGAAAACGGACGAACAAGTGAAAGAGACAATTTTAAAGTCACTAGCCAATCGTTCTCTCGCAAACCTAAACATACAAAAGTTTTCCCACAAAATAAAAATAACCAATTTCCGAGGTGTGTTCATGTGCAACCCACTGCCATGCAGTCCGAGATGAGTAAAGTGCAGCATAGTAAATCTAGATACCAGTAATGGGCCGGGGACTCATTGGATCGCGTATAAAATTTGTGGGGATACAGCAGAATACTTTGACAGCTATGGTAATTTATGGGCACCACCAGAACTAAAAAGATTTTTGAGAGGCGTAATATTACATTATAACTACGAATCAGAGCAACTGACACGGGAGTGAAACTGCTGTCAGCTATGCCTGCGCTTCATTTCAAGGTAGATATACAAACAGCAAACAAAAACCTGTACTTAACAGAAGACTCACTACTTGTAAACATCGATCAGGTCTGTAACCCTGATTGTATTATGCAGTAGCTCGGAATTGTGCTCCGTGCACTTCCCTCCACTGAGCCTGTACAGGGCGTGGTCCATTGTGCTCGTAGATTTTCAAACCTACTTGTCTGTACCGAACATAGATGAACACTATTGCATGTTTCGCTATGCCAAGCAGGACGGTAAGAGAGGCGGGTGTGTGTGCCCACAGTTTCGTATGAGATTGAAGATATAGGCAAGTACCTTAAGCGTGTACTGGAGCCGGAAGTGACGTTGGTGCTACGAGGTAACGCAAATATGCTGCACAGCGGGTTTTATTGTTCTACATAGATAGACTTCACGAACAGCGACATGCTTACTGCAATGCTCGGATTCACGAACAAGAATGATGAAGCTAAGAAAACTCATGAATCCACCCTGCCCGTATACTTTCCCCCTGCTAATGTTATAAAAATAAACAGTAATATGGTTACTGATTCATACCTCAACGGGAAGCCGAGCTGAACACTAGACGAATTTTCAATAATGGTACCTCCAGACTTTAAGCTGTAATTCATGTTTGAGGTTCCATGGGTCGATTACAAAGGTTGGTGGTACTGTACCCGCAGCAACGAGAATCATCATAAACAGTATACTGCACATTATAAGTAGAATCGCGTACGAACTGAATGAATGCGAAGTGGACACAATGAGAGATGTTGGAATTACGGCCACCATAAAGAATTATCTTTCCCTGATGCACAACCAACGTCCTGCAGCTAAAATGGCAGGTTGGGGGATCGAAGAGGTCTTTAAGGTTTCAGTCTAAGTTGATGGAAAATTCGAAGTACATATACTGCTAGTCATGCTGCTATGTTTCGCCGAAAATTGCAGCCATTTAATTATTAATTCCAAGGAGGAGCTAGTTATTCTCTTGGCAAAAACGCAAACGAACGCGATCCTGATTACTGCTACTGCACCAGAAGCCACGTCACTGATGATATGAACCATTGAATGGCTACTGCCATATGTCCAAGTAAAAATGTCAGAGGACGTGAGATTTTTTAAATATGTGGAGAAAGAGAGTAATGTTGATATTTTGTTTCCTACGCGGAGTTTAGAAATTTACCCGAGTGTACCACACTCCATGAGCGTAAATTGGAATGTCAAAACAAGTTTCACAAACGAGAAACCTTACTACATAATAGTTGCGTTTCAGACAGGTAAACAAAATGTTCTCGGTGCAGATAGCTCGAAATTCGACCATGCGAACATAAAGAATGTTAAGGTATTCCTCAACACTGAGTGTTACCCATATGGAGATTTAAACATAGATTTCACAAACTGTATGTATATGGTACCGTATCAAATGTATGCCAACTTTCGGAGATCGTACTAATGTCAAACACTGTCTCCGATGCTAGAGCCTAGTGAATTCATGAACACTGCCCCGCTGCTAGTTTTTGACACTAGCAAACATAATGATAGTTAGTCTGGCGTAGTCGAATGCAGGATTGAAATGGTCGCCACAGAGAATTTCCCGGTCAATAATCAGGCATATGTTTTAATAATTTACGATGTGCTTGTCATGTATAATGTGATGCGAATATAAAGCTATGCGATCTGCAATCAGGGAACAGTTGCCCGTAATTAAAAACCTTGAAAGCTTTGTACACGAAAACTAAACACGACTGTGATGTATGTAGGCTAGGATAGTCATGCCCATGCTAAAACGCACTGCTATTAAGGACATGGACCAGGGAGTGCGATGATGATGGTTTATACCATTGTGGTGGTGGGGGGAATAGTAATTGCGTTTTTTCTTTCTTCTAACAGCAGACGATATGAATACAGACCTGGTGATGATGTTAGATCACAGTGACTGCCTTGGCGAGCATATAGCTTGCTCTCTCTCGCTTCCTTTCACGTGAGTACTTGGACGAAGCTATAAGCCCGTATTAGTTACTGTCGGACTTAGTGATTGGGAAGCGGTATATGGCATCAGATTTCCGGCTGATGGAATCATCCTACAACAAGTGCATGACATGAATGTTAAGGGCAGAGTTCCGGATAAGTTTGCCTACACGCTTTGTTCAACTAATATTGGAGACAGACATGAAACTGCTTAACGAGACTATGGTGCACAGGGCATATATGGGAGTATCAAGCCTATCGCTAACTGCAAGAAAATGCACGTGCTGGAATTATCGTAATGTGTGTGTAGGAAGAAATAGCAACTCACATCAGTAGCATACAAGCTCTCCACACATACTCGTCAAACATGTACATCGCATTAAATGTGCTGGACATGTCCAAGTACGGTGATGTTATGACTAGTTACTGTCGAGTTCACTTCAAACCTCTTGGACTGCCCGAGCAAGCGGAGAGCTGCAATGGTCTCGAACACTGGGTGTGCCACAACGAGAGTGAAGAGGTATGTTACGTCTTATACTCGACACCATGCAGTGTTGTTGCATGTCCTGTGTATTACCTGCGCCCGGACACAAAAGTGCCTTGCACCATCATCGATATGCTGGCCTATGCAAACGAAAAGGATTTACGACAGGTGTGGCTTACACAGACAATTGCATATTAGCTGTACCATCCCATTGGACTGAGAACGGTACAGACGAACTTCACATGACAATTATGAAGCGTGGAGCGGTTACGTGGAAGACAATGTGTTCTCCTCTAATGTGTGAAGCATTACATCTCGCCAGCAGTCAGCAGCAGAGCTGCCTCCAGTAGACAACCAGAGCCACCATAAACAATATGTTCGACAAATGCGACTGCGTACGGTTACAGCCAGAAAATGCTGTCATGTACGATCGGTACTTTGTTGGTTTTAGACAAGTTGTATTTAAACCAACGTTTGCATACAAGCAAGTACATAAATGTGATGATGAAAATTATATGTGGGTATATCATGACTCATGCAATAATTTACACAGCAAGATTCTACCATGCTACTAGTACGACAGGTGTGCTGTAATCTTCGCCCAAACAGCCAGTTACCTGCAAGTAGAAACATTCTCACAGTGCATGCAGAATTTGAAGATATTACCGAACAGCATCACGAGAACTAGGTGAACTTTGTCCTACGTGACATAGGCAATGGTGCAATCTGTTGGTGGACTAAATATGTATGGGACATGTACATACCATTATGCTGGAAGACTGTGGAAGCATATGGATCCTACCCTACACAGCCGAGGTCTGCTGTGTAGATAAAAAAATTGATTATTTAACTTACATGTGCTGCCGGTACATCATGGAAGCCTCGAGTACAGACACATACAATGCAAGTGTTGAGCACGAACTAAAATGTCATAGCACTTGTAAGTGCATGGACTTCATCTGTGCCCTTGTTGCACATGTACTAATACTGTTGGCCGAGGGTTTTTTTTTAAATAGTGGTGATGTTCTACCCCATTGACGTACATGAGAGAGCTATATAAGACTCTCGTATCCAGCTCGTCGCCATCAGTAGTCTGATGAAGAAGAAGAGAGTGCAACCTTCCGACCTGAACACACATACTATACCAGTATGACGCCGGTACACAGCAGTGTGACATACAGCTACCAAGCAGGTGATGCGGCGAGGATGTACTCAGAAGATTGTGACAGTTAATCCATTGCCTGTCAGCACATGAGCCGATGTCATATGAAACTGGTTAACAACTGATCGGATGTACCACCTACAACAAGTGTGCCGTGTTTTACATGCGGGAGGACACCTCGCTTCCATGCTTGGAAGACTCTGTATTTACAGCAGCATGCATGCATGCATGCATCATGTCGTGGTATTTCATATACCGGATTACTATCCAGCACCGCCAGCAGCAGAGGAGTCCTCACAGCTGTCAGAAGCAGTCACAGTCCATGTCGACGACGATGGTGAAGCCACACAGCCATAGCCACCGGCCAACGAGGTCACCATCTCTGCACCAGCAACATCTCTGCCAAGATGCAAGCGGGTTGCGAAGACATTTCCAGATGTCAGCGGGCTGGTAGATCCCACACTGCAGCAGCACAAAGGCAGTGTGTCGCCCACAGACATTGGGACATCGAGGCGCCAGCACCTCCGCAGTTCCTGCCAGTAAAGATAATTGTACCATTGCCCGATGTGCGGCCTGATACCGCCTAGACAGCCGCCAGCCACTAACCCAGACCTCGCTGCGATGCCTGCTACAGAGGTAAAGGATTATCTAAGACATGTAATGAACTGCCTCCTTGACCTATTGTAACTAACAGTCTCTTTGCCAAATTTTCATGCATACGATTTATTTTAAAGCATTTTTGAATGACACTATTTCTTTAGGCTATAGAGGAGAAATACTGTTTAACAAGTGTTCTGTATGTCGCTATTTATTTTCAAGTATATGCGTATAAACACACACAATTGGTTTTAATGTGTTTTTTTAATGCCAGCATGAGGCACTGAGGCAGATTTTTTCTGTGTAAGTAGAAAAGTAGTGTGTGGAGAGAGAGAGAGAGAAAGAGAGAGAGAGAGAGCGCGCGTCGTACTAATACAGGGGTTTAAACTATCTTTGTCTCATTGCTGAAATGTATGTTACTATTTTTCATGTACGTGTGTAAAACACACACAATTTGTTTTTTAAAGTATTTTAAATACTGACATGAGGTGAAATGATGTTGTCCTTCTGCACAAGAAGAAAAGTATATCACTATTATCTTCAGTCATGTATGTGTAAACAGTCAATTTGTTCTGAAGAAATCACAAAAGTATTTCAAATGGATTAATTTGTGTATTTGTAGATATGTAGTGTGTTTAGGTGAGAAGAGGAGCTTGCTTGTAGTGTAATGTTATATGAATATATTTGACTGATGTTTTCTCTATGTTTAGAGAGAGAAATGATTGATAAATGCATATATTTGTGACCATACACAGTATGCTCCTTATTTAATATTGTACCTACAAATCTATGAAAACTCATACATGTGGCAAACAAATACAAATAGGAATATTTCCAGTTAAGACAATAGTTTACTATATATGTATCTATAAGTCTAAAACATGTATAGAACGAAATTATCCATACCTATAAGTCATACAAGTACGTTTGCGACAGCTGCTCTTGTTTTGTAGAGAAAGAGAGAGTCGTGACATGCAGAGGTCCATAATGAAATTCTGTAATACCGCTAGTAATGTGGAGGGAAGAGAGATGCCCTCCCCACCACACAAGAGGGCGCACTGTCTAAAATGGTTAGCAACCAACAGTCGTCATGCAGTTTTGTGTGTGATATTAGTCAGTTCAGATCCTACCTTGCTACGGTTACAACAATGCTGACGTTGCCGAAACCTTGTGTTAGTAATACTATTCTCCTTTCAATACACATGGTAAGTACAAATGTATGTTGTCATATCTCGTTATCGTGCTATGGCTCTCAGCGAAGAAGGGGGGAGGTTTGTCGGTGGCAGTGGCCTAGGGTAGGGTGGGGGCGGAAGATCTGTTTATCGCCGACACCGGCGAATGGCCGGGTGGGAGGGGGAGGTTGGTCGGCGGCATTGAAGGGCGTGGTGGGTAGGGATGTAGGGTTGCACTGCGTTACGACCCAAGGTTGTGACAGGGAAGGAGGGTGCGGTTAGCACTCATCTATGACCGGTGGAGTCCTTCAAAAACACGCCCCTCGCAGCCACATTGTATAGCTGCCATTCGCGAGTGCCTGTGTGTCAAGCACAAGGGTTTGGGGAGGGAGGAAGGAGAGGAGACGGTGTTTGCTAGTGTTGGCGGCACTTATGAGTGGTTAGGATGAGGAGGGGTGACGGCCTGTCTGCTTTGAGCAGTGTTGCGGCACTGAGGGTGGCTCTTCACAGTCTCGCATTTGATTGTCTCGCTCTGTACAATAGTATGCTGCGAGGTGCGTGAGTCTATATCATTAATCAAGAACGGAAGTTTGAGGGGTGTTTTAGAAGGCGCGCAGCACCCCTCCCTTAAGGGGTAGAGGGCTGGAACAAAATTTATGCAATCCGCTGATCCTTCCTCTTTCGATCCCCCCCCCCCTTTACACACACCGCCACTCCCCCTGGAGATAGTGACACAAGGGGTGTGTGTTTTTGAACTTGGGTTAAAGCTGGAAGTCGCATTTTTCGGCTGATTTCGCCATGATTTGAGGAAGGGCTGTCACTTTGGACCCTCGCTTGACCGCTGTGTCAGTTATGCCCTTTAGGAAGAATGTTGGTCCCCTGAAGGGGGGGGGGGAGGGGAATTATGTTTGCCGGGACTTGAAGCCAAATTGAAGCAGAGATGATAAAGAATGTGACGGAGATCGCATTATCATTTAGACATGTTATGTGGCTCATTGAGACAAGTTATGAGGCTGGGCTACTTTTTAGCCTCGGCTGATACAGAACGTGGCGGAGATCACATGTATCATTGTGCTCAGTGGTTTGGGGCCAAATTGCTACCACGGCTCTCCCATGCCTCAATGGGACGTCTTTAATGCAGCCTGCATCACATGTGGCCACATATGTGATGTTGCCGGTCCCAAGCCCAGATAAATGCAGAGGGGGTGTGTTTGATGTGTAGGCGTACGCATCAAGCACATCAATAGGTACATGCTGTAAACGGTCGTGCTTTGTGGAGGGTGTGCCCGTGGTGGTGGTCACCCTCCATGGTTCCGATGGAACCCTTACAAAAGGGTGTGCCTGTGGTAATGGTCGCCCAGCCATATACAGACGTACTGGAGGGTGTACCCGTGGTGGTGGTCACCCTCCGCGGTTCCAATGGAGCCTTGCACATAGGGGTGGCTTTGGTGATGGACCCCTAACAGCCATTGCTGGATGTTATGCACGGAGGATGCGTCTTAGGTGAAGGCCACCCTCCGAGGTTCGGTATGGACCTTATGCATGGGCGTGGCTGTGGTACTGGCCAAAGTCCATGTATACAAGAAGTGTCAGATGCGTGGAGGGTGTGCAGCCACCCTCCGAGGTTCGGTACGAGCCAAATGCATGGGCGTGGCTGTGGTGCTGGCCTATGTCCATGTATACAAGAAGTGTCAAATGTGTGGAGGGTGCGTCTGTGGTTGCGCGCACCCTCCAAGCTTGGCTGTGTCACATACATGTGGTCTGTTTGCTGTGTGTCATATGTTACCGATGGGTTTCTTTTTGTTACAGATGGGGCATAGTTGGGTGTGACCGCTGAAAACTGTGTTTGTGAACTTTGGCATTGTATGGCTTTTGGGAGTGTTGCTTGGACAATCGCATCGCGATGCCCAAAATTAAGAAGTGGCGAAGTCCTGCCACCAGGACTCAAAATGAAAAGAAGCGCATTAGTCAGCGTTTATCAAGAGCAAGGCGTTCTCAAACATCAGACAGTGTCTCAGTTGCATCTGAGTGTGTACCATCGTAGGTGACAATCAAACATCCGCAGGTGACAGCAAAGTGTTCAGAACCATCAGACAGTGTTCTGTTTCTGAGGAACATTGACTCTATGTAATTGTGTGTGTGAACATAGTAATTTGTGATTTGTAATTTGGACATTTGTGTTACGATGCCAAAAATTAAGAAGTGGAAAAGTCCGACCACACGGTCGCAAGATGAAAAGAAGCGCCTCAATATGCGTGCAGCAAGAGAACAGTTGTCTCAGCAATCAGGCAGTGTGTCCGGTGGATCTCAGTCTAATATATCTCAGGTGTCAAAACCTGCGAGGACGTTAACACCTGTCCGAGGAGAGCACACTCCAACAGTATTTCATGACAGCCAAGTGGCAGGACCTTCCCACGCCCCTGATCCACCTGTTGTGAAACAAGGGGAAGGCTAAAAACACGCTCGCGTGTAGCCCCCATTGCAGGACATTCACATGGTCGTATACCACCTGTTGTTGTGCCTTCTGACCCTTTTACGAAGAGGAAAATGCACCTGTGCTCATCATCCAGGAGGAACAGGCGGCTCTTACAAGGGCGAGACCAAGAACCTACAATTAATGGCACTACCATGCTGCCCATAGAGGTGGGCCAGTTGCTGTCGAGGCACACGACATGGGCCAGATGAATAACGAGTGTAGGCATTGTGGCGCACTCTTTTTTGCAAGAGAAGGCATAAAACGCGATGGCGTGTTCACCATGTGTTGCACGAGGGGCAAGGTCAAGCTACCTCCTCTCGGTGAGTGTCCTGCTGTTCTACAGGAATTTCTCACCGGTGATTCAGATGAGAGTGCTGATTATAGACAGTACATCAGGAACTACAATGCAGCATTGTCGTTCGCTTCATTCTGTGCAGACGGCTTCGTTGAATCGCCTCGCCGATCTGTGTACACTTTTCAAATTCACGGGCAAGTGCATCACTTCACCTCTGGGGCTGCACGTCCAGTGGAGGGAACAGACCCTCGATATAACCAGTTTTACTTCATCGATGTGGATGCAGCGAATGCTGCGAGGGTGTGTCAGCACAACCCTTGCCAGATTGCCATTTTGGAGAGGCTTGAACATCTTCTTGGTAGTATCAATCCTTTGGCACAGATACACTGGTCGATGCATCAGGTGATGGTGGCGGAGGAACAGGAGTCAAGGCGGATGGGTCGCCCTTTGAGGGAAGTCACCTTGACTCTGAAGCCGGGCCTGAACAAGGATCCCAACATTTACAACCTTCCTGTTGCCCTAAATGAGGTAGCAGCGATCTTTGTTGGTGATTTGCCACCTTTACGGTACGATATTAGGATTTATCCTAAAGATAGGCCGGTGCAGGCAATAAGTAACCTCAATGCCTTGGCAGACCCGATGACTTACCCTCTCCTGTTCCCACACAGAGAACCTGGCTACACCGGCGCCCTCGGCCACTCTTTCATTGTGAGCGCGACTCGCAACACAATAACATGCGATCAGTTCTATGCATATCGCATAAAGCAGAGGCGCGGATTTTCAATCCTGCACCATTCTGGGAAACTGTTCCAACAGTTTATCGTGGATGCTTACTGTAAGGCGGAGGCCTTGAGGATATGGTTCATCAGGCAGAACCAAGCCAAACTGAGAGTCGAGGAATACCATGATCTTCAAGAGCAAGTGCAGAGGACAGCTGACGCTGCTAATGTCAGAGTGGGCAAGGTTGTGATTCTGCCATCTTCATTCTATGGGTCGCAGAGACACATGTATCAATGCTACCAGGACTCGGTAGCTATCATGCGCCACTTTAGCAGACCAGATATGTTCATAACCTTTACTTGCAATCCGAAGTGGCCGGAGATTGTGCTGTCGCTGGAGGGCCGCAAGCAGGCATGCCATCGTCCTGATGTTGTCTGTCGAGTATTCAGTTGTAAACTCGATGCTTTAATGGATGATATCCACAGAAAGCAGGAGTTTGGCAAGGTGGATGCCTACACCTATACCATCGAATTTCAGAAGCAGGGACTGCCCTACGCCCACATTCTGCAGATTTTGTCGAGAGGCGAAAAGTTGGCGATGGCAGAAACTGCCGATGCTATTGTACGAGCAGACATCCCGGACGGAGAGGTGGAACCTGAGGTATACACTTTGGTGAAAACGTACATGCTGCATACCAAGTGCGGGCCATCTGCACCCTGCCACAGGGATGGAGGTTGCAGGTTCCACTTCCCGAAGGCTTTTCGGGATGAGACCCTGCTCCACTACCGTGGGTTTGTCCAATACAAAAGACCGGACAATGGCGCATCAGTTACCATCGGCAACAAGGTGTACGACAACAGGCACGTCGTGCCTTAGAGCCCATACCTGCTTTTGAAGTATCAGTGCCACACTAACATTGAAGTGTGTTCCTCGCTTCAAGCGACCAAGTACCTCTACAAGTACATCCATAAAGGACACAACTCTGCAGTTCTGCAAGTCGGAGACATTGTCCACGACGAGGTAACGTCTTACCTCGATTGCAGGTACATGAGTTCACCAGAGGCTTGCTGGCATCTGTTATCATATAAAATGGCAGACAAGAACATTATCGTGTTCAGGCTCAGCTTTCACCTTGAGGACAGGCAACCAGTCTATATGGTCGACGATGATGTAGCTGGCACATTGGAGAGGGCGCGCGAAAAGCACACGGACCTCACAGCATTCTTTCTTTACAACTCTGAGCACAAGTTGCTTGCACACGGTGGTGGCGGCGGTGGGTGTGGGGCAAGGCCATGTCCACTACACCTCACATATGCCCAGTATCCAAGTCACTTTTGTTGGCTCGAGAAGCAACGCATCTGGAAGGCAAGAGAGAAGGGTGCATTCAACACTATTTCTCGGGTTCATCAACCAAGGAGGAGCTACTATGCCTTAGGTTGCTTCTGCACAATGTCAGAGGTCCCACCGCCTTCGAGGACCTCCGCACCGTGCGGCATACTGATCACCCAACCTACAAATTGGCGTGTCTCGACCTGCTGCTGCTTGACAGAGGCGACATCTACCAGGTCACCATGCACGAAGCTGCGAGGTGGAGCGTTCCCGGTCGCTTGAGAATTTTGTTTACCCACATTCGCATTCCCTGCAACATAGCAGAACCACTGCTTATGTTTAACAACCTTAAACCATATCTGCTCGATGACACATCAGACGATGTCGAGGCTTCTAAAAACAGAGCGCTCATCCACATTCAATTAAGGCTGGGTGTCTATAAAAAATCGCTCACCGATTTCGGGCTTCCCTGCCCCAATTTATGCAGTGTGCACGACTTGCCACAATATGAAGTTGAAACAGAACGCGACGAAAGTGAATGCAAGCGTTCTGTTCTGAATGACGACCAGGCAGTTGCCTTCGGTGAGGTGATGGCTGCAGTTGCTGATGCTGATGGTGGTGGTGAACCCCGATGCAGAGTTTTCTTCGTAGATGGCCCTGGAGGCTCGGGGAAAACCTTCTTATATAACTGCATAATACATTGCCTATGGACAGAAAACAAAGTTGTATACCCGTAGCCTGGACAGGCATAGCGTCGATACTGCTGTCGGGAGGGAGCACGTCACATGCCCTATTCAAACTACCTGTGCCGGTCTTGCAAGGCTCTGTGTGTGGCATCTCGGCGCAATCGCCAGAAGCCGAACTGTTGAGAAGCTACAGCCTCATTATATGGGACGAGGCGCCCATGGCTCCGAAGGAGGCACTGCATTGTGTTGACAGACTCTTGCGAGACGTTACCCAGAACGATCGCACCAAGTTCGGAGGGAAGGTGTTGCTCCTCGGAGGTGACTTCCGTCAAGTTCTACCTGTGGTCAGCCACGGAGGCCATGCGGACCAAGTTAATGTGTGCCTGAAGAACTCCCCGCTGTGGCCGTCTTTCAGACAGCTGCACCTCAGGACCAACATGAGGGTCAACCAAGGCCAAGAGGAATTCCAGCAGTTCTTGCTGAGAATCGGTGAGGGGACACTTCCGCCCATCCCCGGCTTGCCCGAAGGATATGTTCAGCTTCCTCAGATATTGGTGCTTCCCCACAACGGTGACATCTGCAGCCATGTCTTCGGACATGAGGTGCTCACTGAGGAGGTACTGAATGGTGTCCAAGTGTTTCTACTATTGCTGTGAATTGACAGAGTGGTTGCTTTTGCTACATAAAGTGTCTTTGTGATTGCAGGTCATAAGCACGAGGGCGATCCTCTGCCCAAGGAATGAAGATGTGGATGGCATAAACGCCACGATGGTGTCCCGCCTGAGTAGAGAAAGCAGAACATTCCTCACCCAAGACCAGCTGGAGGACAGCGAAGGCGATACTATGAATGTCCTCGATGAGTTTCTCAACTAGCTGACCGTGTCATCCTTACCACCACATTCTCTCACACTCGCAGTTGGCTGCTGCATCATGCTGATTAAAAACCTCGACACTTCATCACTGGGTCTCACAAGGGCGACAGGGCCTACATTCCCATGATTAAATTGTTGTCTTCCCCTGCTTACTTTCCTCTCTCATTCAGTCGCAGAAAATTTCCCGTCTGCTTGGCATTTGCCATGACTATTAACAAGAGCCAAGGTCAGACATTCGACCGAATTGGCATCTACCTCCCACATCTTGTGTTTAGCCACGGACAGCTGTACGTGGTGCTGTCCCATGCCAAGAGTTTTGACTCTGTGTCGGTGCTGGCTAAACCATCATCAGGCATCGTCCTACCAAAATATCTACAAAAGAAAACGTTCACTCTGAATGTCATGTACCCCGAAATTCTAGCCTAACCTATCCTGAAACAAAACCACCTTCCTTCTTATGAATACAACCTTTCGCATCATTTTAACACAAGTTATTCTTCAAATTAAAAACCTCTCCTTTTGTCCGCCTGCTACAGGCAAATTAACAAGTACTTATCTTCTGCTATGACCTCCTCAGTGGCACATGATTTGCCGAAGACTTCGCCCTTCGCTCAAGTCTGCCATCTCTTCTGTGTGCTGGCCAACGACATGAGGAAGGGTCCTCGGTACTGCAGCTTCATTGTCTACGATAGGTGGGTACATGTTACTTTCTCCATTTCCGCGACAGAACACACTCTCTTCTTACATCACCTACACAAAGTATTAAATGTTCACTTGCCCACAAACGAATACACATTACAACACTTGATTCATCACCCATAATGCAGCCTGCATCACTGTATGTTAGCATGGTTCACATGCGGTGATGTTGCTGGTTCCAAGCCCGGATAAATGCAGAGGGAAGGTGAAGCTAACGCGCCATGAGATGCGACATTAGCACACCATGGAGGTGTGGCAATGGTTTTAGTCCTCCATATGGTGAGTTCAGACGTGGTTCCTGCTCATCTTAAAGTCCCTTTAGCCTCAAGGCTAAACAAATATCATACAAATGTGTCGGTCTTGATACCGACACACGAAACAGACCCTAACGGATCACATTACGGAAAACGTTTTGTGGTTCTTTCTTGGGCCTGTAAGTTCAGTGTTGGAACGCGAGGCATCTACAGACGACTCATACCCCGAGGCTGGCGTGATGTACTCACCAGGCCAGTTACCATGCTGTCACCTGTTGGGACTCACGCCTGCTTTGGGACAGGCACTTATGTTATGCTGTGGTAGGTCATTACATGCTTTCAAACACAGAATTAATTCCTACCAAGAGGTTAAGTCAGACATGGTTCCTGCTACACCCATGTAGGATATGCAATGGTTTTAGCCCTCCAAATGTAGACAGATGTTGTTCTTGTCCTACACTTATACTTACAAATAAATAGGTTAAGTCAGACGTGTTCCTGCTCACCTATGGAGGAGTTTCGGCCCTCCCTAAGGTGAACTCAGATGTGGTTCCTGTTCACCTTCACCCTTCATTAAGGCATGGGTGCATGTAGACGGATGTGGTGCCTGTTCTCAATCGTAAAATGTAGGTGACGTTGAGTGCATGTCGCAAAACAATGTCTTCTCCAAGGTAGAACCCAAGACAGTCATTGCCGAAAAATATATCTTTGTGACGAAACACAAAGCAGTAACGGCGGCCGCTGTAGCCCGCTGGGAAATGATTAATACCATCTCCTTCGAAGAAAGTAAGGTGAACTCAGATGTGGTTCCTTCTCACCTTAACCCTTCATTAAGCCATGGGTGCATGTAGACAGATGTGGTGCCTGTTCTCAATCGTAAAATGTAAGCGACTTTGAAGGCAAGTCGCAAAGTAATGCCTTCTCCAAGGTACTACCGAAGACATTCATTGCCTAAAATGTTTTCTTTGTGAGGAAACACAAAGGAGTATCCGCGGCCGCTGTAGCCCACTGGGAAATGATTAATACCATATCCCTCAAAGAATGTAGACAGAAGTGGTTCCTGTCCTACACTTATACTTAAAAACAAATTAGGTGAAGTCAGACGTGATTCCCGTTCACTTACGCCCTTCATTAAGGTATTGGTGCATGTAGACAGATGTAGTTCCTGTCCTACATTTATAATGTTCGTGGTTGTTCTATCCTTACACATTGTTTGTGTAATCAGACACACAAGGAGAGAACACTACCATTGCAGCCCACTGGGAAACACCACATGTATATACTAACAACTCTACTCTTACAACAAAACAAATTGCACCCGTTTACCTACCTAACCCAAGGACAGTGAACCCGCGGATTCCGCGGGCCGACGCCCTGGTTGTAAATTAATGAAACACACCACCACCTAACTTGTTGGTCGGAGACAATATGCTTTTATAGGCTGTTTGCGGTAAAGTAAAAACTTTTTAGGAGGGTCTAAGTTACTTTTTTTAATCCTTCCACCACTTTTAAAAATAAATTTTGCCATCTAAGATAGTAGATGATCTTTAGAATAGGAACTCATGTCCGGAAATGTACCGTTTCTGTGCTACAGTAATTTAAAATCAGGTGTTCTACACGCCCACTTATGCATACATAATTTAATTAGATGCGACTCAGTACAATTAATTTCTAACAATCAAATTCTTTAGTTAACAATGCAAAGGGAACTATAAAGAAATGTATTCATTTAACACAATAACACTTTCGTCTACAGTTAAACGCAATAATCTGTTTCTGTCTTCTGAAAAAGGATGTGTAGCACACAGTACTGATCCACTGCAACAGTAGCTCGATGTGGCGACCACCAACATCGTTGCACACATCGTACCTACGAATCATGTTCCGGTACACTCGCTCCATCTCACATGGTGTCCTATCAATCTGCTGTGCAGCGACCATAACTCGTGCCAGCAGACCTTCCTCTGTCTCTACAGGAGTCTCGTACAACATACTCTTCATGCGACCCCACAAGAAATAGGCCAATGGAGTTAAATCCGACTATCGTGGGAGCCACGTGGTTGGACTACCTTGGCATATCCATCTTTGCCCTAATCTTCAGTTAAGATGTCTCCGAATATCACATATAATGTGAGGTGGTGCGCCGTCGTGCTGAAACCACATTTCTTTGTGGCCGTTCAATGGCACATCATCCAAGTACAGGGCCAATACATCTTGTAGGAATATCAAGTACGTGGCACCCGTTAGCCTGTGTGGAAGAAGGCGTGGCCCAATCGCATGACCACCCAGAATACCTGGCCATATGTTGAAAGAAAATTTCACAGTCGTTCCTGTCGGAGGTGAAGGTACCTTGTTCTCGGAACTGTTGCATAATTGTGGCAAAATGTGTATGCGATGGTACTGTATGTTGTGGGAAACGCTCTTGATACAGCCGACGAGATGCTCTTCCATTTCCTTCAGCTGCGCTACACACAAGGATCATGTATGTGTATTCTGCAAATGTGTACTCAACCATGTTAATCGGAGAAGCAAAGGCATGCGAATGGAACTCGAGGCATGATACCGAGGCAGGGTAGATGACAAGTGCCATCAGATGATCGTCTGACGTAATGTACTGACTACCCGGTTACTTACCAACACAAGGAAATCCGAGACATTGCTCTTTCCCTCAGCGGAAGTGGACGATTGAAACACCTGATTTGAAATAGTTGTACCACGAAAATGGTACGTTTCCAGACATGGGTTATTATTCAAAATATTGTCTACTCAGTACCCTCTTCAAGTCTTAGGAGTTTGTAAGGGGAATTTTCGAGCACTCTGTATATATTTATTGTCTACAATGTAATGCACGTGGGTCTTCACCAATGCACTTACAGCTCATGCATGTGTTCCAGGTTGTGTTACATATCTTTTACATGTACTGTTTAATTCCTGTTTATGTCGTTGACCGTGAAATTAGAACACCGATCAAATAGAAAAAACTAGGCATGGCAGGTAGGCATGCAGGCACTGCAAGTTTTTTGCAGGCTTCGAGAAGGTGATGGGATAGAGCCGGAATATGTTGATGTGTGGTGGAGATGGGAGTACCCCGAGATACCCTGCATATAAAACGAGACAACCTATTGATGAATCATGACCATTTCACACATGTTGCCTAACCATGCGAACTGGGCAGCCTGTGTTACTTATGTTCACCATGTCGTACGGGTATTATGTTAGTTTTTTCAGCGTGGTTATGTAATGTGACAATTCAATCGGTACAGTACATCCTTGTAAGATGTTTCGTGATGGTATGAAGTTTGTGGCGATGTTTTTCTAGGTGTGTGAGGTATGGGAGCGTATTTATTTGGGCTAACTTAGAATTTTTTGCATGTTATCTCTAGTCTTTCTCCTGGTGTTCCTGCACTGAGCCGTCCTCGCACATTCTGCAAGTCCAACACAGTCGAGTCGAGACAATCCATCACCATCATCATCTAGTTTCCCCTGTTACTTCTTCGAACAAGATGGATACAGATAGTTTCTCTTTTCCGATATTTCCTTCTTTCAAATCATCATCAACATATTCGCAGTCATTGTCAATTTCTTCTTCAGCCTCATTACCTAACGCATCTCCGACGCAGGCACCAGCACTGCAGTGTGTATTCTGGGTTCAGATGTTTACTGTCCACAGGAGTGGACTGCATCACAAGTGAAATTGTCGGCTCAACCCCTAAAGATCTGCACAGCATATGTGTGATAGGTGCGGGGCGTCACTTGCTCGCACCAACAACCTTGTCGACCTTCTCTTAACCTGCACAGGTCAGATCAGACAGGGTGCTTCAACCCATTGCAAGTTTTGCAATGCAAATTTCACATGCACTTTCGATGCACGAGGCCACGAATGTGGTTGTTGGGAGAATCCCGATGCTGAAACTCTAGAGTGTGTCAAGTGCAGGAAGCAGTTTACGAGAGCAGATAAACTGCGAGCCCACAGTCCTAAATGTAATTAATCTAACCCACCACCAGCAAAATGAGCTCCCATGTATGTGGCATCTGCCTACAAGCCTGGAATATATAATGCACCACAGGCCATACCATTTGTTCTGGCCCACCTTATTGCTGCAGAGGGCCTGTTTCAGCATAGTCGCCATTGTCACAAGTGATGGCGAGCGTAACACCTATGGCTTTGTGTTGGTGGAGACTGCCTTCAGAGGCATGAAAACGTGCATGTTAGAGAATACATCGGGCCAAGAAAATAAGATCTGCAGCTATCTAGAGGAAATGAAACAGCATATAATTTGTCAACTGGAGCAGGAGATTGAAGACTATAGGGCTATCAAATTTAATATTTTCTTGGAATGTTTGTATTGCATACCAGAGATATATGAAGGCGAGATGGACCAGCGTGCCTTCAAGACAAAGAATGTGCGTCTGTACAATGTCAGCAACATAGAGTCTGCTGTGACAGCTGCCATTGCCAAGATCTGCAAAAAGGAGGAAGCCTACATGGGAAAGGGAAGTAATTGAACCCTCACCTTTGTGAAACACTTTCAACTTCGCGTCAATAAGCTTGGCCTGCTTAGGGTTCCTCCTACAGCGCTCTGCCTGCACGCAATGAAGCCAAGAAGGCGATTATCAATCCTCTGAACCAAGACCAAGAGTTCTTCAATTGGGTGATCCCAGCATGCTATGTAGAAGGTGAGAATCCTGAATGCGTCAACCAGTGCCACTATGATTTGGAGACAAAATTTAACTTCGGTGGACTTAAGTTCACCACTCCTCTCCGTCAAACACCATTTTTTGAGAGAGACAGTACGGAGGTCAACATGAACATCTACATACATGACAACAATGGCAAGGTGGTCCCTATACAAGTTGCCAACGATGAACTGACTCACCATGTTGACCTGTTTCTTATGATTACTACAGACATGAACTCGCATTATTGTAACATCTTCAACTTCTCCCGACTGGTACAATCCCAGGCGATGTCGCATTACACTACTGTACACATTTGCAAGAGGTGCCTCAGGGTATACAATGACTGGCCGCGAGTGACAGGCCTTACAGGTGTTGAAACACTGGCCGATCACAGGACGTACTGCAATGAACATGCACCAGTCAGTGCAGACATACCCCCACAACAGAAGAACAGCATGCCTCCTGTGCGCAAGTTTCAGAACTTTCATAATGCTGATAAGGTACCAATAGTGGTGTAAGCAGACTTTGAGACGATGTTAGTCCCGGTGCGGTCATGTCAGTCAAACCCAGATGCCTTCTACACCTATAGGTACCAGAAACATGAACCCTACAGTTACAGCCTTTATGTCAAGGTGGATATTGTCATAACGCCTGTCACCAAAACCTCAAGCCTGCCCACAGATGTGGAATTGTACACCTGGGAAAATGCCTCCAAGAAATTCATGGAGGATGTTGTGAGTATTAGCAATCTCGTGAAGGATATTTATAGCCAGTCCGAGCCTATGAGAGCACTGACTTCTGGTGAACAGACTGGATATGCCCTAGCCAACACCTGCTTCCACTGTTCTGGTCCCTTCACCCGAGATAGTCACAAGGTCCATGACCATGATCATTTTACTGGCAACTATATTGGAGTACCATGTAATAACAGTAACAATCTCCGCCACCACCCCAAGATACTGCCAATCCTCTATCACAACTTGACATACGACTCGAATACTCCCGACCAGCTAGAGTTGGTAACTCGGAAAGGAGTGTTCCCCTACGACTATGACGATTCGATGGGAAACTCGACGAGCCGCAGCTGCCACCCATGGCGACCTTTCATAACCGTCTCACCGGGTGCGACATTACACCAGATGATTACCAGCATGAGCAGAAGGTCTGGGAGACATTTTGTTGTTGTACGCTGTTCCGGGGGCGTCCCCGAGATGATGTCAGGGGCGAGGGTAGTGCTCAGGCTCGACCACACGCTTGGTAAACTAAGTGCTAGGATCTCAGGCCTTGTGGTAGGACATGCTTGGTGCAATCTGATAAATCAGATCGGGGCAAAGCTCGGTGCGGCCTGATGAACAGGTCGGAGCAACGGGCTTGGTCAATTTCGGAAAGTGCTGGTCATGTCTGCGATGAGAGGGCGTGATCCCTCTTCCCCGCCTACTGGGAGGCCCGGGGTGCGGGATGGCCTCGTGGCTAAGGGTGCCTCGTTAACAAATAAAAGCACAGCTTCGGTTCTGATCACATGTAACATGTATGCTGCAAGAGTACTCCGAGCTGTACCTTACAAGATGGGCATGTATGCTGCAAGAGTACTCCGAGCTGTACCTTACAAGATGGGCATGTATGCTGCAAGAGTACTCCGAGCTGTACCTTACAAGATGGGCATGTATGCTGCAAGAGTACTCCGAGCTGTACCTTACAAGATGGGCATGTATGCTGCAAGAGTACTCCGAGCTGTACCTTACAAGATGGGCATGTATGCTGCAAGAGTACTCCGAGCTGTACCTTACAAGATGGGCATGTATGCTGCAAGAGTACTCCGAGCTGTACCTTACAAGATGGGCATGTTGCTGCTGTGTGGTGTGTTTGACAATTTCCAGGACCTATGTTTGACGATGTGCGGACTAGACTATGTTCGATACGTGAGTGCCTCCCACCCCCCAAATTCTCCTTCGATGCAATGCTAAGGAAGACGAAGGTGGAACTGGACATTATTGCCGAATGCGATGCCAGTAGGCCATCTACCTACCTCCAGTATGTAGATGCTAATAATTTATATGGTTGGGAAATGTCACTGGCTCTACCATACAGCAATTTCAATTGGGCCGGTACGGATATTGATGTTATGTCCATGCCGGACGATGGAGATGTAGGCTAAATACTTGAGGTAGATGTGGAATATCCTGTCGAGTTTCACGAGGACCACAAAGACCTACCATTCCTACTGGTAAACGAGTGCCCCCCTGGGTCCTAACCATCTAAACCAGGGGTTCTCTACCTTTTAAAGTCCATGCCCCCCTTTTAACTAATATATGTGGTCATGCCACCCTCTTTTATTGAAATTATTTTGTTTCGCAATAGTTAAAACTAAAATTTTAACCTATCCCTATAGTGCTGCTGTAGGTTACATTAAAATTCAAGTATTTTAACATTAGCTTTATTATTATACATACATTAAAAAAACTGTTGGAAAGTAAAATTTTGTATTTAAATACATATATAATGTTAAGAGTGTATTCACTAATTTATTAATTAGTTGTAATTATACATATGTTTGGCATTTTAATCAATTGCTACCCGACAAATTTAATGAGACGGCTGGCACTGTTTGTCTTTCACAAGTTTGTTTATGCTTGGTTGCAATTGTGACAATGCACTTCTCAAATCATTTTGAACGTCTAATCATGCTCGATATTTAGATTTTATAACAGCTAGTGTAGAAAATCCTGCCTCACACAGATAGGTTGATGAAATCTCCACCAATAACTTTGCAGCTTCCAAACACACTTGTGAGTACACAGGCAAATAGCTCAACCAAAAGTCTTCAACAGTCATGTTTGGGAATTCAGCCTTTGCTTGAGAATCACATTTTAGGTCGATTGTCTGTTCCTGAAGAAAAGCAGGAAGTATGCCCACATCAATTTTGAAAGGGCCTCTCTCTAATTTAAACTGCCAGTTTTCTGAACAAATGTCTGGGAAATAGTCTCGTATTTCGATTTTCAACAAAGAAGCAAAATGTGTTAAAATGAAGCCCTTCAAATTATATTTGAAATATAATTGAACACTTTGATTATCATCGAGAAGTTCATTGAGCCTTGGAAACGATGAAAAGTAAGGTTCTAAACTCTGAATATGGTGTTGGCACAAAGACATTTTTTCCAAGAAACCTCTCATTGCATCGTATGTCTTCAGAATATTTCTCTGTCCTTGTAACGTCAAGTTAAGTATGTTGAGTGATTCGAAGAAGTCAGACAAATATGCTAAGTAAAAAATAAATATATCTTCTGTATACTGGATGTATAGGTCTTCTTTACTGGAACTCATCAAAAATATCTCAACTTCGGATTTCAAATTGAACAGCCTAGATAGCATGTTGCCTTTAGAGAGCCAACGTACTTCTGTGTGGTACAGAAGAGTTTGTTGGTCGCTGTTCAACTCTTGGCACAAAACCTCAAAAAGTCTAGTGTTGAGAGCGCTAGATTTGACACAGTTGACTATTTTAATTGCCAAGTTCAACACAGTATTAAGTGATTCAGGCAGAGTCTTACAAGCCAGAGCCTGCCTGTGAATGATGCAGTGAGAACCAATTATGTTTGAGTTCTTTTGTTTTGCCAGTTCAATGATTCCAGATCGGCATCCAATGACGTTCTCCCAAGGAAGATTATTTGCTGCCAAAAAGCCACATACGGCAGAAAATACACCAACAGCCTTTGTTGTAGTTTGTAGAGTTTGAGAAAACAATATTTCCTCCATGAACTGTTTTTCGCCTATAAACCTGCAGTAAAATAACAACGGAGAGTGCTTAGAAATATCACGTTGCAATGAAAAAAACGGGGATTTATTCAGCTTTTTTATTACTTGATTTTCCAAATCTTCAGTCATTTCATAAATTCTGTTTTTTACTGTGTCATTTGAAAGATATATTTTTTGCAACCTTATTACAACTTTATCCACCAAGAACAGTACTACAAGCTGTTAGTAAACATGGTTTTATAAGGGACTCACCAATAGTATGTGGTTTCTTGTCTTTTGCAATTAGCAAGGCGATCTTAAAAGAAGTTTCAATGGCCTTTTCATTTTCCATATGAAAACTTCCAGTTGAATCCAGTTTCATCCGTGTCAATGAGCTTTTCTTGGTAACAAAAAACTCAGATGGTTTGTCTATCAGGGCGGCGTGGTTGGTTGTCAAATGACGTTCCAAACGTCATGGCCGCATTGCGTCGTTACTCAGAACAACGTGACAAATAACGCACTGAGGTAAATGGCTTCCATTTTTCTCTACGTATGAAAATCAATACTTAATATAGTCATCACTGTACAGTATTTTCTTAGGCAATGATTTTGCCATATTTAGCTGTACTGTACTACACAGGACACTGCCACTCATACTCACTACATTAACCACGATTAACAAAATATAACCTAGCCTAGTCTGCAGCCAGTTGACAACTAGGGGTTACGTTAGGTGGAAGGTTATGTTATGTGGCCACGCGCCGGCACACAGTAACGCAGAGGTGGAAAAACCTCCTACACTTTACCAAATACTTAGTAGCTTACAAAAAAAGCTACAACTTGCTACGAGTCTAATACAACTTTCTTCTCAGACCTATTATACTAAAGTAATTGGCCTGCAAGTATCGTTCCCATCTTCCACCGTCTGCGACCACAGCATAAATTCAAAGGCGGCAGGTGCACGCCGGCCAACACAGCCACACTTTTCGCCTCACTGTGCGGCAGTGGCCACTATTGCCAACTCAACAATCAAAATTTCCCTTGTAAAAAATTTACATATATTTAAATTTTGAAAAAATGTAGAAAAGCTAACAGAAAACCTAAATTGTATACTGTTTAGATTTAGCTGTTTTGAAATTCTAATTTCCACAGCTT